>PVKU01006694.1:0-99080 GCA_004027475.1 Anoura caudifer
TTTCCATTTAAGAAGAAAAACATCACAACCTGAAAAATTTTATAATTCCTAAGTAGTGAACAGGATATGTTCTTTTCAGCATCTCAGCACATTTAAGAAATGAAATACACTAAAATATACAATGAATGTTTGCTAGGTTAGAAAAAAAACTTTTTTAAGCCTAAATTGGACAATAAACCATTATGGTCCAGGTACAATCAATCAAGGTCTACCCAGATGTTTGATTTTTTATGGTCAGAGATAGATTTTTGAAAAAAAATGTTCTATATTCTTGTTCTTTTTGATAAAAGATTGATTATTCAGCCATTTTTTTCAGAAGCATTTAAAAGTCTGGAGGTCACATTTGCTCCCACTGCACAGACAAATACTTAAAATATTATAATCAAAGTTTTAAACCAGGAGCCAAAATTTGCCCCAAATTAAACCAAGATGATGAATCACATTTTTAATGTAAAGAACACACAGAAAGAGATATGGGAGTATTAGACAGATTACCTATATTCTTAAATCTTTTGATCATTTCAGTCTGATCCTGATGATATCAGACATCTCTCTGTAGCATGTAAGTATGACAGTCCTCACCTAAAAACTAGTGAACTCGTGAGGCCATTATTAAGAAATCTGTCCAGAAAATGTCCAGCTATTGTTAATCTAGGGACAATGGTTAGCATGGCATCGATGTAAGGAGAGTGGACTGGAATGCACATGCATAAACAATGATGACTTCCCTGAACCAGTCAGTGGTAGAGGCTGATGAGTGAACATGTGTACAGTGTGGCTGTCATTTCCAAAATGACTGAGCACGTAGATGCAAATGAATCTGCATCAGATTTTGCGTTAAGTTTGAACATTCCCCCATGGAAACTATTCAGATGATTCAGAAGGCTTTTGGGGATGGTGCAATGAGTGCAGCACAAATAAAGGTGTTGCACAAATGCTTCAAAGATGGTCAAGAATCTGTTGAAGGTGATCCACGTTCATGAAGGCCTGCAACAAGTAGAACACCTGAGAATGTTGAAGGTGTACTGGCTGCAATCAACAAAGATCAGCGATGGACAGTGTGAGAACTAGAAGCTGATCCCGGGATTCCAAAACCTACTGTGTCTGAGATTTTGATGTAGGATCTTGGCATGAAATGTGTCGTGGTGAAATTTGTTCTGTGTCTTCTGCTACCAGGGCAGAAGGAACATTACACTGCAGTTGCTAATGATATGATTCAGATCACTAACAATGAAGCAGATTTCCTCAAGGTCATAACCAGAGATGAATCATGGGTCTATGGCTGTGATCCAGGAAAAAAAAGGCCCCATCATCCCAGTGGAAGTCACCTGATTGATTCTCCACACCTGAAGAATGTGTAGCGAAGTTGCAGCAAGATCAAGACCATGTTCACTGTGTTTTTTTGATTGGGAAGGTGCTGTCCATCATAAGCATGTCCCATCATGAGGCCAAACAATTAATAAGGAGCACGACCTCAGTGTTCTTCGTTGGTTGAGAGATGCAGTACAATGAAAACAGTCACAGCTATGGACAACTGGTAATCAGCAGCCTCTTAACAACAATGCGCCTGCTCATGCACCACAACTTGTGCAGAGTTTTTTTGGTGAAATCAGATCACCCAGGTGACTCAGACCCCTACAGCCCAGATTTGGCACCCTGTGGCTTCTGTTTTTTCCCAAAGCTGAAATCACCTTTGAAAGGGAAGAGATTATAGACCCTCAGTGAAATTCAGGAAAACATAACAAGGCAGCTGATGACTATTCCAACAAAGGATCTTGCAGAGTGTTTTGAACAGTGGAAGAGATGCTGGGAGAACTGTGTGAGTTCCCAAGGTGCCTACTTTTCAGGGGCCTGAGGAGTCATCGTCCTACTTATGATGTTTCTTGTATCTTGTATCTTCTTCAATGTGTCTCTATTTTTCATACTACATGGCTGGATACCTTCCAGACAAACTTCATATGTGTAAAGTAACTTTTTTTTTAATTTCATGGATATCTCAGGCAAGGCATTCTCTGGTCTTAGTGAAACTGATTCTTCAGTTATATTTTGAACCAAAGCTTGTAATAATCTTCCCACCTTCTAGGCCTTTTCTAAAGCATGAAATGGGAATGTTTAAGGACAGAAAACAATAGTCCAAAATTTTCCTGCAGTGTTTAAAATTTCTGAACTGAAGTAAAAGCCCAGTTTTCTTTTCTTTTTTTTTTTAATTAAACCATTTAAGATTTGTTTGTTTTTAAAGAAAACTGGTGGGCTGAACTGGGCCATGGAAGCATCAGGGCATTGGAGCAAAATAATGAGGCAGGGTAGAGTAAGCCCGGTGGTCTCATCACCATGCACATTACCGAATAATTTGGATAATTTGATAATAATCATGAACATACTTAGCATGGGTGTCTGGCAGAAGAGCTGTTTTTCATGTATTACTCAATCCCCCCAGCAACACTAAGATAAAGGTACTGCTATAATCCCCACCTTACTGAGACAGAGTGAGGTTAAGTAACTTCCAAAATCTCTTGGCTGATAGATGGTGATGGTGGTGGTAGGTTTCAAACCCATCCTGAAGAGTCTTTACTTTCATCCATTGTATAATATCACCTATCACATAATGGATGTGTTAATTAACTCATTTTGGGAATCCTTTTACATTGCATGTGTGTAACAAATCATTACATTTTACCCTTCAAATTTATTACCATTTTATTTGTCAATTATACACCAATGAAGTTAAAAAATAAAAGTAAATGAAATAAAGTACCACCTTTTGTCAGTAAGTCTTTAAGAGGAAAAAAAAACCTATGCAATACTTTATAAAATTTTGTTTTACCAGAAGATTCAATATAATGTGTCTTAAAATATTTACCTAGTTTTATGGAATTTTTGGAGATGTATTAAAAGAAAACCTGAACTTCATTTTTATACGTGAATGTATTATTTTTCTAAATGAAGTAAAGCCTAAATGTATCAGAAAGTGTTATTAATAGGTTATTTAGTGACTGTGTTTATGAGTTTCTGATCTATATAAAAACTATATTTAATATGGAATTTTATATTAGGCCACTTTTAACTTGTTTAATGTGAAAATAAAACAAAGCTGGAAAAAACTTGACAGCTAACTTTTAAATGAGTCAAACCAAATTTGATTGAATTATCCAATTAATTCAATGTTATTCAGATAGCAAGATTCTATATTAAGGTTTTATTATATAGGGAAATAATTTAAAATAATCCCTTGCTTCATTATCTTATCTGTTCAAATTTTTATTTACTCAAGGTCTGGGGACTCCATAAACCAAAGAATGAAATAAATGAAGCATTTGCCATTTTAAGAACATTTAAAATGAAGTTCAGGTTCACCTTGAAACATCAAACATCATTTCTAATTATTTAGTGTTTTTTTCATCCTTAATTGGAAAATTGATCATGTAAGACTTGTATTTGAAGTGTAAAGAAATGTGGTCCGCGGAGGAGAGAACTGTGCTACAGCTGGGCTTCAGGCCTTGTGGAAGTCTCAGCAAGATGCTTAGTCATATTTCAACAATCATACAATTTGGATCAAAGCCTAAGGAAAAAGAAATTTCTAATCCATTATTTCCATTATTAAGAGTAAACGTGAGAGTGGGAGAAACAGAGATATGAGTTGGAAGGCAGAATTGAAAATAAATACCTTCATAGTTAATTTAGGAGAAACAACAGTTTTATTTTTATCACAAATAAACCCGATATGTTTTCATGACCTGAGACCGGTTTTGGTAAAGGCTTGCTATAAAACGGCAGCAGTTTTGGAGTTTGTGGGGTCTGAGTTTTACAGTCTACTAAATATTTGTATTAGAAAGGTTTAAGTGATATTTAGATAAAAAATCAAGCCATTTCTTTGTTAAGTTTTAAATTAAAAATATAATGATGTAAGGCATTGGGAAGGAGATACTCTGACTTTGAGAACGAGATGCTGAGTTTGACATTCACAAAAGAAAAGAACTTAATCTAAATAAAAATTTTTATTACAAGGAGTAACAAGGGCATTCAAAGAAAATTTACTACACCAATCAATTAGCAGAAGTGTTCCTAAATCTTCATTTGACTCCTACAGTAAAAGATTTAAACTGTTACAAGTAGTATAATTTGGCTAAAAAAAAAATGCCCAAATAGCAATTCCTTGATGAAGTAAACAGAATATGACTATATTCTTTTAGGCATCATATAATAGATTTTTTTTTTAAATTTCAAAGTAATATTCATGTTTGAGTGGAAAATAAATATATGAATTATTCTGAGCTATTTGAAACATAGTATTTTAACCCAAAGTCATCATTAATCTATGTACATATGCTGATATGGAAGTTTTAATAGAGATTTATGTAGATAATATAAAAAAGCAAGCTTGGAAATTAGATGTGTTATTGCATTCAATCTTCATGTTTAGGTAATGCAATTTCATTAGTTTTAAACTTACAGTTTAGTTTTCAGGGACCTCCACCAACAGAATAATGCCTTCTGTGTGGTGTGGCCATTGGGAGAACACTGAAATCTATTACATTTAAAGAGGAAACTCATGAGGTAAAGTTATATTTGACATTCAAACTGAACCTTTTATTAATTTATTCAGCTTATTTGGAGAGTTGTGATGCACTATGTATTTACCTTTGTGAATTATAGTATTTTAAGGCATGTAAGTCCAGTGTTTTGCTTACTTTATCAATTTACTCATACTACTTTTGGCCCTCTATATGTGATTATAAATATTTATTTATATTTCTTGCTAGTAAATTTCCAAACATTAGTTTTCTTTAAACATTGGTACTTTTCATAGTAAGAACTCTGAAATAACACAAGATCTATGAATCACAGAGGTAGTAATTAGGAAGTGTCCATTGTTCATACACCAAAAAGACAGTTTGCAAACCAGGAGCAATCGAACCAAAACATGGTACAGGGCTTAGAGTTATATTGTTGTAAAGCCCTTATATCATGAGAAAGCATTCTTTACAGTAATTGATTATAATATCATAATTTCCATTGGCTACCTCATGTCAGCCTTGGAAAACAGTTCAAGTTTTATCTGTGACTACCAAAGACACAGCAAGAAATTACAGAGATAGAGCTAGTCTTGCAAAATAAGCTAACTAAAGCTTCGTATGACTAGATTGGCTTTGTCCACTCAGGGAATCTTCAAGGTTTGCCTCTGTTTTTGATTTTAACAAAAGTTCTGATTGATGAGGTAGGAATTCCTATGGAGACATTGCTATTCAAAATTAGGCTCTATGCTTTGTTCGGTTCTATTGATTTTTAATCTGTAGGCATACTCAGGAGAAAAAAAAATAACCTCAAGTCCTTTTTAAAAGAAGCCCATTGGGGTTTTTAAAAATGTAAAAGCACTGAGAACGTTAGCTTGAATAAAGTGAATCTGAGTGATTATTAAGCTATTCATGGAAAGAGATTTGTGGTAAAAAGTGTGGGGGTGACGAACGTGGGTGGTATATGTAACATTCTATGAGTATTAGGAAAAAGTAGCTCCTGCAGTTAGTCAGTGCAGTAGCTAGAAATCAACTAGTGGGTATGTGTCAACTCTGAGGGAGAGCCCTCCTTGGTTTTGATAGGACAAGCAGTAAATATAGGAAGGGGGAGCCCAGATAGCCATCCAAGAAACAGATGCTAAAATAATCAGATGATCATGTACATGGAGTGAGTGCTAGGCACTTAACTACAAACTGATGATTAAATGCTCACAGCGCGGATATTTTGGAAGAAGGGTGAGGATCCAGCTAGGAGGAAGCACAGAGTTTGTTAGGAAGATGTATTGTTTCCTACACTAGACTGCTGAGTTATCTGTGTCAGACAGCATTCCTCCAAGATTGAGTCCCAGTAGTCAATAAATAGACCTGTCTTTCTAGGAAGCCTTAGGTTATTAATAATCACTTGCAGAACTGATTGTTTTAATGGGGAAAATGGGATTGGAAAACAGCCAATGACTTTCAAAGTTTCAATGGCAAAATATTTTTTTCTGGGAGGAATTTTAGAAATAAGAGTATTCTGTAGCTAAAATGAACTAGGCAATTTAATTATTGAGAAAATCCAGCCTTTGATTAGCTTTAGCTTTTGCACAAGTGTAATGGCCTTTTTTTGCTTCTCACCACTGCTGCAGCATTCTATCAGGCCCTCTTTTCTTAAAATTCATATCACTGGTAAACAAACAACAAACCACCCAGGCAAAGTAATTGTGATGCCAGCCTAATAAATTTTGTCTGAGGCTTTCAGTTGTTGTAGATGAGGGTTACAACATACTTTCATAATGAAAATCGAGCTCCGTAATTAATCAGTCCAGTTACTGCCGATTCACATTATGACAACATACAGTGTATGTAAAGCTGCTGTATCATTGAGATAGAAAGAGCAAGAACCTCATTTCTGATTCAACCCAGGACCTTAGTACAAGTTGTTCCCTCTGGCTTGCATGCTATTTCCCATTCCTTCCCTGAGTATACCTCCTACTGTTCCTTGGAATCGTACATATTTTGCACAATCCCCTGTCAAGCATGGATTAGTTCTCTCTTGCTATTTTCTTTGTTAACACAACCCTCTGATATTTTCCCTCTAAGCCTTTCCGTAATTTGTAATAATGAATTTGTTTGTGAACTTATATTTTAAGTCAATATCTCCTATTTTTTGCACTAACAGAATATCCGACCGATGAATACTGTTTTAAATTAGACAAGGCCATGTCTGATTTTTAAGTGAGAAGTGACACTATTAATTATTAAATAGTAAGAGAAAGGGAGGAAAAATTCATAACTTTTTTATACCTGGATACCTTATACTCACTGGTTTTTAAGCAACAAAATTCTGCAACATTTAGTATATTGTTCAATATTTTTAAAAAGATAAGCTAATTCCATTTGTGGTTCCTTTTTGTTTTAAAGCTAGATGTTCATCTTCCCAGAAATGCTAGAACATATGTTCATCAAACAATAACATGATAATTATCTAACCTTTTCTCAATTATAAGAATCTCATTAAGGAATCAGAACATTAAGTTGAGAATATTTAATGACAAGATTTATAAATTTGATCTAACCAAGCAGTGGTTTTAGTAAAATGCTGACTTACAAGTAATGGCCGAAATGAGCCTCATTATTTTACAAATATCTTTCTAGGCAGAGAAGCACATTACTGATACAACGCAATGTTGCGGTGCTCTCCTATCTCGTCAGGTTTGGAAATATAAATATAACTTGCCTTTAGAATAATAAATCCCTGGCACCAGGAAAACATAATGGCCACAGAATAATCTTGGCCATACACATTTGTAAACTACTGATAAGTGTGAATATTACTTGTAAATATTTTCTTCTTCAAATCTATGAAGGGTCAATTTAAAAAGTTTACTAAGAGAACATACAATGTGAAATTGTTACACTCATATCCCTAAAATATTTTACTTTTTGTATTACCATTGGAGTCTCTCCTTTTTAAGCAACTTTTTCCTAGATACAAGGGTTTCAGAATGTCCAAAATAAAATTAAAGACTCACCAGTAATAATAAAACTTTGAAGAAATTGTACATTGCAGTCTAAAAAGAGGAAGAGCTCTGCTCTAATGTGTTCATTGTGGATTGGCATTAAGGAAAAAGCATAAATGAATATTACTTGTCCATTATGTCCTCTGTATTAAATAAAATAGTGCTTCAGTAGTTAAAATAATAGAGCAATACACTTTTCAAAATATTTTATTTCAGAAAAAACTTAATATATAAAAAATAGATACATCTGGTTTAGGAAGACGTCTGTTCCAAATCCATTCCCACCTCACAGTGTGTTGCTAACAAGAAGTGGGGCACATTGAGTCAGAAAGCATTTTCACGGGTTAGAGAGAAAACATGGACCAGACTGAAATTAGTTGCAAAACTTTGCTGAGGATCTTAACATCCTCCTATTTTGTGCCTCAGTAATTGAAGATTTCCTCCAGCTTGCTGAAGAGAGTATTTCAGGCTAGTCTCTTACCTTTCCTATCTTTTCCTGAAAATTCTATACATGCAACCTCTGCCCTAGTTGTACTGAACTTTTCACATTAACTAGAATATAGTACCCCTTCTCACTCCACCATTCAACTGAATTGATGCAAAGTTCACCCTCTTCATCATTGATGAACTGTGTCCTCCCAAAATCTGTAGGCTAAATCCTAATCTCCAACTCGACTGTATTTGGAGGTAAGGGCTGTGAGGAAGTAATTAAAGTTAAATGAGCTCATAAGCATGGAGGCCCTGATATAATAGGGTTGGTGTCCTTCAAAGAGAAGGAGACCAAAGAGCTCCTTGCTGACACACAAAAGAGAGGCCCCAGGAGCACACAGCAAGGTGGCAGCTGCCTATAGGCCAGGAGAAAAAACCTCAGAGTGAAACCTACCTTGCCAGCACCATGATCTTGGACTTCTCAGCCTCTGGAACTGTGAGAAAATAAATTCCTGCTGCTTGTGCCACACAGTCTACGGTATTAGTCAATAACAGACCCAGTAGACTAATATAATTGGTCTGGTTATTTCTTTAGGACTAAGATAGTTAAACTTTCTTGATAAAGCTTCTAGAGTCTTCCCTGCCTTCCCTACCATCCTGCCGGCTTTCCTTCTCCTTAAGTAAGCCAGAGAGCTCTGGGGCATTGGGTTAAGTCATTGAACACCCTCGTTCCCCTGCTCTGTACTCTCATGCGACTTCACAAAGCTGTAATATGAATCTGCATTATCCGTCGTTGCAATTATTTATTTATTTTTACCTTTCTCTTGGGATTGTGATGGCCTTGATTATGTCCAGCTCAATTTTGCATGGTTGAAGGAAGGAAGGAGGATAGGGTGAAAGGAAAGAAAGAAAGGAAGGAAAAAAGAAGGAAGCAAGGAGGGAAGGAAAGAGAGAAGAGACACTGGGAGGAAAAGAGGGAGAAAGAAAGACGAGATGCAGGATCTTATAAATAGAAGCCTATAATATCATCATCATCACTGTCCTCAAAGATATATAATAAGCATGATAATGGATACTTCAGTATACCTGAGAGAATAAGATTTTAAACACGTAAGTACGGCATACTCTTTTACTTGAGCAGGCTGTTGCTTTGTGCTCATTTTTAGTGAAACATCTCTAGATTTCTAGAAAGATGGGGAAAAAATAATTTGAAACCACCTTTTACAATTTTGGTAGTTAAGGATGTCCAATTAATTTTAAATATTTTAATATACCAGAGGGCAGGAAATAATACATGTTTTTTTCCCGAAAACCTCCGTAGTTGGGTATTACATCATTATGGACACTGAAACCATTAAAATTATCTTCAAGAGAATTCCTAATTTTTTTAGGGACACTATGACCTTTCATGATATATTATCTTGATAGCCTCTTGGAGATTAGCTCAGTTCCTTGTTTTTCAGCTTTTTATAGCTTGGGTGTTAGGGGACTTACCCACAGCCCCACAGCTCTCTGGTTCACCATGGAGAAGGCAAGCAGGCAAGTATTCTGACTTCCTGTGAGTGGGCCCGCTGCCCACTGCAAATGTGTTCATTTTAATTTTCATGAATCTAAAGTTTTTGTTAGGCAAGCTTAGCAAATATGTTCGGTGAGCAAACTTGCTTCCTGTTAAAAAAAATTATCCAAATTATTAGGTAGATGATCCTAGAGTTATTTTAATTAAAGGCAATGGAGAAAAAAATTAGGCACTTAGATAAGTTTCTTAGACTCATAAAATTAAAGAGCCTTTTCTGTCAATATGTAGGTTAGAGGTAATCCCTGTAAATGTGAATGTAAATTAACTGTGTAAATTCTCATGCATATTAATTGCAAAATAAACTCACTAAACTATCCTTTTTTTCCCCCATGGCAGAAGCTTTTCCTTTTTAAGAAAAAAGAAAAAAAAAGAATTCTTCTATGAACTGAAGTTGGCATATTTTAGATCTTCCTCTTTTGATCCTCTCTGGCTCCAGATATGCAGATATATAATTACTCTTTGATGAACTTTTTGCTTGAGGTATTTTATTAATATAATGATTATATATTTTTAAAGGACTCTAAGTGGTAACATCCCAGGGGAGTGGTTAAATCTCTAGGGACTCCTACTCCTATGTATATTTAAAGAAGAAAAAATGCACACTACCCTCTTAATATAAAAATTTGAGTTAGTTATTCAGAGCACTCAGGGATGATTTTGCATTTATATCCAATTTTTTTGATAGAAGTTAAAATCTAATGGTAAGCTATTGGTCATCTGGAAAATAACTGACTTCTGCTTTTAATTTC
Source organism: Anoura caudifer (assembly GCA_004027475.1). Taxonomy (NCBI): domain Eukaryota; kingdom Metazoa; phylum Chordata; class Mammalia; order Chiroptera; family Phyllostomidae; genus Anoura; species Anoura caudifer. The sequence goes on from PVKU01006694.1 coordinate 10,268, forward strand.
CAATTTGACCATTTTAATATTAAAAGGCTCATAAAATATAATAGTAATCATTCTTCTATTTAAGAAATTAGGAGAATCTCCAACTACAAATCCCTGATGTTGGGTATGATTCAGGAATTTTATCCCAACTAAATTTGATGTTAATCACTGAACTAATTAGTAAATATATATTTAATAGCCCATGATTTAATCTTCTGTCTTCAGGCAAGAAATTTATTAATGTGCCCCAGGTGGACATAGGCTATAACTAATAAGATGGAATTAAAGAACAGAAGTAAAGACTATGAGAAAAAAGAAAAGTTTATGTAGAAGTTGTTGATATTGTCTTTGATGGGGACATATGTAAGCACTAAGAATATATAATTTGAGCTAGGAGTCAAAGGGTGATGCATAAGAAATAAAACATTATTATTCTACTAATTTAAAAATTAGTCATTTTTATAAGATTTGCTGCTTCAGTATTTATATATTATTTATATGTATTAATTACTTGAAGTCATGCTTAAAAATAACAGATTTTGTAGTGATAAGTAGCTTCTTGGTCTAAATATCAAAAGCTAAAAATTATTATGTACTTATTATCATGTGTCAGACTGTGCATTTTGTATACATTAACTAATTTAATCTGCCAATCATTAAAATACAGGCACTATTTCTATCCTCATTCTAGAGATGGGGCCCAGAAAAATTTACTAAATTGCTCAAATTTACATGGTTATAAGTGGTGGCTGCTGCTTCAGATCCCACTTCCATACCCTTGCTTACAGAGTAAGGTCCATGCAAGAACAGCAGGCCATCCTCTAAGACAACAATTTCCAACGTGCATCCTGCGAGAATTTTTAAAAACTGCTTTACCTAACTATGTAGTTGGGGACACTGATCTCTTTTCCCTTAGATTGTCAAATTTAAAAAAAAAATGACAAGTCAAGACAACAATAGCCATTTGGTATGAGTAAATTGTAACTATACTATTTTTTGTCAAATTGGTAAAAAATATATGTTTTGGTGTGCCACCATTTCAGTAATTAGTTTATGTGTGCCATGAGATGAAAAAGGTTGAACATCACTGCTGGGAGCTTGGTAGAGAGGCAGAATCTAGGTCTCACCCCAAGCCTAAGGACTCAACATCTTCATTTTCAAAGATTTCCTAGGTGATTCATTCAAGTTGATAACTACTTCCTCTAAAAGAAGTAAAACACTTCTTTTAGAACATTATATATTGTTTTATATTCTTAACTAATAACTTATGCTTCAGTTTTTTACAGAAATTCAAAAGTTTCTTGTGATCAGCATCCTTGAAATGTTATATAATTTCAAAGCTAACTTTTTATGTATTGAACCAGGAATTATTAGTTAATATTCTTGATGTTGCTTTTTTAATGGGAGGCATGGTGGATATACATTTAGACCATGTAATGCATTTCCGGGTTCGGCTGGTTCTTCCTTGCTGATTGAGAGCAGACTACCTGATCTTTGTTTTCTAATCTATACAATTTGACAAGAATAAGGCCAAAGTATCTGAAATACCCCATCCAATCAGCTGCCTTCTTCATCTACATAAAGGCAGTCCACTGTAATAGCCTAAGTCTGTAATTCTTATAATTTAGTGTTTATTACAATCACTGTTACTTGTTGAACCCCATAGTGTTGCTCCACTCTCCCCAGGTTTTCATTTCAGGAGATTGGGATGAGATCTGAGATCCTGCATTTCTCGTAAGTTCAGAGGGGATGCTGTTACAACTGGGTGAGGGACCAGACAAGTCCCTTTTCCTCCTCTCTGATTTTATCTACAGTGAATACCAACAGTTTCCCAAGTTAATTTAATTAGCCATGAAAGAAGGCTATAGGCCACGTTAATCCCATTCTACAAAAAAACAGCTCTGAGTCTAGAAATGAGTCAATGAAATGGTTGTTCCAAACTGGGTGGTTTCATAACCCACCCAGTGAAGACTTCTTAGAAACTTGAGGAATACCTACTATTTTGGACAGAGATATTTATTGTTTCTCTGTTAGTCATTTTGTTTATTTTGCTACAGAGGCCATCTCTTCCCATATTAAGTAAAAATGTTTTTATAGGGTTGTACTTGTTTCTGCAAATACTGTTCTGATCATTAAATGCCACTTTCTTATTAAATGTTTTGATACGACATTTGGATTCAAGCATACAGCTTTTCTTTTACTGAGGTTAAGTCAAATACTCTGAGTATTTGTAGAGTTATAGAATTTTGAGAGCTTCGGAATTTATATATCCTGACCACTCATTTAAGGATGGATAAGAGTTAGGGGGTTTTAGCAACAACCACACAGCTCAGCATAGTGTTGATATCTTTGCTGTGTTTCATTTTTGCTATGACAGGGATAACTCTTTGGGTTAAATTAGGGAGTAATAAATGAGTTCTCATAGTTGACCATGGATGAAAAGACAGGCTGTCTAATGGACGAGATGTTAGAATCATAGTGTCAAAAAGAAAACAAACTGGGACTCAGGTAAAGAGAAACTTTATTCAAAAGGATTGTTTCAAGAAGGGTGAAAGGGATTATTGCAAAAGGAGAATGGGGACTTCTGCAGTATGCTTTGACCACGAGATCTGTAAGCATCTCTAAAGTTAGGTAGAAAAGGGAGGAGTCAACCAAGCTGGAAACACTGAGTGGAAGAAGAGGAATGAAGGAGGATGGTGTGATAAAACGGTAGAGGAGAGAATGTTTTACCCTTAGATCACCCTGTTCTCTGGAGATTTATGCTGGTTTGGGTTGAGGGCAGGCCAGAGTCCAACACTCTGGGATAAAGTTTGGTTAGCAAGGATTCTGTTCTTAATTAGATCAGTGGGAAAAAAATACATGTAAAAGGAAAAGAATGGAAATTCTTCAGACTGTCTGGCCTTGTCAGAGGTAAGCAAGGGGAGCATCTGTGAGCCTTATCTAAGTCATACTGGGAAAGATGTTTCTTTGCAGTAAGCCTTTTTCTGGATCACAGAAGCAGAGGGTAGGGGCAGGGTGGATTTCTTTAACCTTCCCAGGTGACCCAGGACCACGAAGTTTGAGTAAAAGGCAACACTGTTGTGGGAATGAAAACAAAGGTAGCTCTAATTTGTAAATTTACTGATCTAGAAAAGGAAACGTCATCGCAGTGAGGACGTGTAGCCCAATGACATTAGATAAACCTGTTCTCCTGAAAGCCAAGGTGCACTGGTATGGATTGTCCTCTGAAGGGGGGAGAGTTGTCATGCATGAAATTAAGAGGCTGATTCTCAGACAAGGAAACTATATCTTTAAAGGCAGAACTTGGGCATGAGTGGGAACTGTTTTCTCTCATTTTTATCACTCTTTTTAGTTTGGACATTCCTTTTAGATTTTAACCTTCCGTAAAATTTAGTGATGGTCTCACACTATAAATGCAGGAGGAAGGTTAAGCCAAGCATGCTCCGATGAACTTATTTTGAAACTAAATTATACAGTGGCAGATTGCTTCCTCCGTGTATTCCTTTTTGTTACTTCCAAACATGGTAAAGCTTTTTAAATGCACAAACGAATTTATCATGTTTAACCTGTCACTGCTATAATAAAGATGCTAGCATGGTGATAATTTTAGTAGTTTGGAAAGAACTTGGGCCATGATGTCAAGCTGCTGTCCCCAACTGAAAGACACCTCTGATTTGTCATTGTCGATGCGGTGGGTTATGGGTGAAGAGGTAGCTTCCTTTCTTGAGTATATTTTATTCATAGTGCTTAGCCAAAACATACTGATAAAATATATGAGGGAGCCCCCAAAATATGTTTTTTAACCAATTGAAAAATAAAACAAAAACTAAAGTAAATGGAGTTCAAAATTACTGACATGACCTGGGTTGTAGGCCGTAGTTTCATGTGAGCCAAAATCGGCTTGCTAACTCCTTATCTCCTTGCAACATTATTCAGGGATACAGATGAAATGGAAAGAATAGAGATGAAATCCTCCGTTGTTAGAAGTTTTAATAAATAAGGTACACGTAATCAAAAAATGTGCAAGCATGTGTACCAGTGGCTGCTGGCTACCCACTTACTTTATCTCCATAATCAGGAGGGGCTGGGTCCTGCCTTTTTATCACAGGTCCCCAGTCACCTCAAAGTCACCTGTGTCCTCACACAATGTAGCGTGGTAGGCATCCCTGCACAGTGTCTTGATCCAGACCTTAGAACAAGCCATATGTCCAAGGAACACTAATTTCCCTTAGTAAGAAATTAAATTTACAAATTACAACAGGATACTAGGGGAGGGTTTCTTCTTACGATAGATTTTATTCCTAGTTTTAGTATTCATGGATGAATGATACTTTGGCTTATTCTTATATTTTTCTGACACAAATAATTTTGCTTTAAATTATGAAACCATTTATATAAACAAATGAGTAACCATAATATAGCAGGCACGTAACTCAAGATTAAATAAATGTTAATATTTGTCTTATCTGCTTTATATCTTATAGAGTAAGATGTAAAAAATTAACTATTTGGGAGTTGGTATGAATTATATATAATAAATATGTGTGAGTGTGCTTTATATTTAAAATGAGAGAAATGGCATGATGATATATTTTCTCAACTTGTTTTTTAGTCAATATGTTATTTTTTTAATTTTCCCATGTTAATATGAAGATGTAGTTATATTGCTTTATAGTATAACATTAAATGAATAAACAACAGGTTAATTATTCACAATACTGTAACAGAACATTCTTTTCATGTCCCTTTGTGCTCAAGTACAAGATTTTCTCTAGGCAAGGTATCTACAGAGCACTTGCTGCCTTGGGAGATATCTATATACCCAATGTTACTAAGTATTAATGAATTTCCTCTCCAAATTGGTTGCACAAACTTATACTTTACCAGTATAAGTGTTTCCATTACCTCTAGTTCTAGTTATTAATATTTGGAATGATGAAACATTAATGTTTCTGGAGTAATAATTTTTATTTATATTTTCCTGAATACCAGTAAAATTTTGCAGTTTCTCAGAAATCTATTTAGGTTTCTCCAATATTATTTATATTATATTACATATATTATAGCTATAGGTCTAGTCAAGTTTTCTTTTTCATCATAAGTCAATTTTGGTAACTTATTTTTTCCACAGTACTGCCTAATTTGTCTAAATGTTTAGAACTTTTTGCATAAATTATTTCTATATGTTGTTCATGACTTTTGAACATGGATAGTACTTTATGTACTTTTGTTCTGCCTTTCTGGATTTCTCTATTTCATTTTCCCCGGCTTTATTGAGATATAATTGATGGTTCTAGGTATTTTAGCCCCAAGCATATTTGCTGCATATATTTGCTAAAAGCATTTATGCTGCAAACAATTTTAGAGTACAGCTAATCGACTATAAGATAAACTCTTTGTAAAAAATAAAATAATGAGAAATGAAAAGAAGACACTAAAAGGGATATAATGAATCATAAAAAATCTATAATAAAATTAAAGGCTGTTGCAAAAATGAAAGACATTGTCTTCAAAGCTATTCATTCATAGTATTAGACATGTTTTTACTTGTAGATTCATCTCCTTGTATAGTGTTGCAGTTTTCCTTCTTGCTACAATTTCTTCTTTTTTATAGAGAGATATCAGTTTCTAACTAAAGCATTGATAATTAAATCTCTCCAAGACTGCTGTAAAATACCTCCTTTATATTCCTCATAGCTTGGTGAACTTGGTTTTGATGGGTGGGAGGGACCACTGCTCACTCAAGCATTTGCGAACTGGTGTACTAGCATTTTCTACTGCAGTATGCAATCTGGCTTTGCATGAAATTTTGCAATCTGGCATAATATAGAGTTGTTATCATCCACTATTTTAAGACTACCGCATTAATTCATCACCATGTAGACCATCATGAGGGCTAGGATTTATATAATATAAAAGTGGAAGCACTTCCAGAACTTCATCAATGGAGAAATGAAACCAAATTGATAACTAGCTTAAATACATTAAGTCTGTCCAATGAAAACAAAACTGTCAACCAGTTATTTTATCTTTTATGACAAAATAGCCTTATAACCAATTAGTTGTTCAGTGAAAATGTTTGCTGCAAAAATGCTTGCCGCAAAGATGCTATGGCAAAGGTAAGAGACGGGGTAACTGACTGACACAGTATGTAAGTTTAAAGTCTGCAACGTGATGATTCGACACACACATGCATTGTAAAATGATTACCACAATGAGGTTAGTTAGCGCACCATCACCTCGCATAACATTTTTTATTTTGTATTTCTTCTGTTTTGTGGAAACACTTAGAATCTGCTCTCTTAGCAACTTCCAAGTACATAATGCAGTACTATGTATTAACTATCATCACCATGCTGACAGTTAGATCCCCACAACTATTTACTTTCTAACTGGAAATCCCTACCCATGGCCAGCATCTCACTCCATCACACACTCTCCAGCCCCTGGCAACCACCATTTACTCTGTTTTTATGAGTTCAGCTTTTTTCTTTACCCATTCACATATTCTTTATTCATTTATCCATCGATGGACACTTGTTTTCATGTCTTGGCTATTGTAATTAACGCTTGAGTGAGGTTGGGTACATATATCTCTTTGAGACCGTGATTTCATTTCCTTCAGATAAATGCCCAGAAGTGAGATTGCTGGGTCATATGGTAGTTCAAGTTTTAACTTCTTGAGAAGCGTGCATTCTGTTTTCCACAGTGTTTACAGCAACTTGCATTCCCGCCGACCCTGTACAAGGACCCTTTTTCTCTCCATATTCTCAGCAACATTTATTTCCTTTGCCTTTTTGATATTAGCCATTCTAATAGGCGTTAGGTGCTATCTCATTGCGGTTTGGATTTACATTTCCCTGATGGTTAGAGTTGTTGAGCACTGATTTTATGTACTTGTTGGCCGTGTGCATGCCTTCTTCAGAAAAAAAAACACATCTGTTCAGACCCTCTGACCATTTTAATTGGATTATTTGTTTTTTCTATTGAGTTGTATAAGTTATTTATATATTTAGATATTAACCCATTATCTGATAGACAATTCGTAAATATTTTCTTTCATTTTCATAGGTTGCCACTTCATTTGGTTGATTTTTTTTTTTTTTTGATTAGCAGAAGCCTTTTCTTTGATGTAGTCCCACTAGTTGATTTTTTCTTCTGTTGCTTGTGGTTTTTGTGTTTTTTAATCAGTCTTACAAAAGTATTTCAATATTACTAGTCTTTATAAATAAACAGCTTCTGCTTTTATTTTACTCATGTTGTTTGATTCAATTTTATAACAATTTGTCCACTTTGTTAGCTGTCCACTTTGTTTTATTATCCTATTAAAAGATGAAGACCCTAGAGTTCAGAGAGTTTGTGATTTGCCATACACAATACACAATAACAAATAAAAAAACAATGACTAGAAAAAAGAAAGAGTGTTAAACCCTAACTCAAACCCAAATACTCTGATTCCAACCTTAGGTCTTTAAACTCTTTACTAGTAATCAGGAACTGACACTCTTTTTCACAGAATTTACAGAAATATAAGTTAATATGTGGAAAAGAAATTTTATACTGAACAAACCCAAGCACATTTTCACTTTCCAGCATGTTGACAAATGACTTCCTGAGGATCAACCAAAATATATTTTTCCATAGCAGCAGGCATAACTTTAGCTTCTGTTGAAAGGACCTGGGTAGTCATCTGCAGCATTCATTCATCCAGATGGTCAGCTCCATAAAAATTTGGATGAAAATTAGTATATGCAGATGAGCTGTAGATGCTTCACAGCTTGACACTGCTGAATTTTTTTTGCAATTTGACTGGAAGCTCAGAGCTTTTTCTTTTTTTGAAAAAAACAAAGGAGAAAAGCTACTTTTATATATCAATTGCTTTAATTCCACTATATCTTAATAACCATATATGTAATGTTTAAAGGATGATTATTTTAAGGTATTTTTGTAACTCAGAATTTATACTGAGTAGTCTATCTTTATCAGACTGACTTGCTTATTTTCTGTTACACTATAGAAAACATAACAGAAAGCACAGTTACTTGAAGAATCCATTAAACTCCTACCACTTATTTGCTACCTAGATAATTTTCCACTTTAATTACAATATCATGAATTTCTTATTTGTAAAACTAAAGTAGTTGCTAAACTTCTGCATAACTACTTGGTAGCTTGAAATATTGTAATGTTTCCAAAAATATCTAAGAATTTTTAAAGCTAATTTACAGAAAAATAATGTTAACTCACTTTACCCCATGGTTTGTGTCATATCTGTTGAGGATAAAATTAATTAAAACTACAGTATTTCAAGTTCAAGATTGTCTACATTTATATTCTTAAAGCTATATTTTAGAATGGCAGGTAAAATATGTAGTATATATAGCTTACTCTGAAAAGATTTCCCACCTATTTAAATTAGGAACATTTAGAAGAAGAAGAAAAAGAGTTGTTTAAAATAACTAAATCATAAATTCAGAACAAAATGTAACAAAGCCAAAAATGGAAAGAGCATTATTTTTTTTTAGTTTTACAATAGGAGAATGATAATCTCCCTTTTGTAAATGCCACATTGTAGCAAAGACATTTGAAATTATAGAGTGAAATAAGAATAAATAAAGTTTTTCTTTATTCACAATTTTGAATGGATATTATAGGAGTTTATTCTACCAGCCTCAAATGAGAAAAGTCAGATTTAGACCTTCCCTTTTATCAGAAAGCTGCTGCTCTTCCCAGGTCACAAGGCTAGAACACGGAAGCCCCTTTCCAGCGTTGAGCACAGAGGGAGGAGGGACAGAGCATGCCTTCCAGCCCTGGAACGGCAGTAGGTGGAAACACGACGTTTTCTCTTTCCCACGATATATGTGATACGTTTCCATATAAAAATGATGATAACTAATATATCAATAGAAGTAGAGTTAAACAATATAAATTTATATGGGGTGCATGGAAACATAATTATTTTCTATTAATTTAATAAGGAGAACTACCTTAAGTTATAATCAGCTGATCAACAAATAAACTTTAGGGATATAAATTCAGTCATTTATAAATTTATCATACCCACTCAGTCTATTATTTTTACTTTTGTCCCTCTTGGAAATAATACCATATCTTATCAAATCTATGATATCTTCTGTTGCAACACATATTATTTTATATATTCCTATGGAAAAATGAATTACAATTAAATGACCCTCTATTAATTCTAAATTCAATTCTAATTTGAGGGATGACAAAATGTGAAAGAGCACATCTTAGAACTGGGTATATATAATATTGTTTTAATATGCCTTTTGTTATGTTTAATCATCAATATGTGCACCTCAAATCTTTAAAAGATCTGTATTTCAACATCAAATATTATGTCATTTTCTGATATTAGTTTGTATCTTTCATAGTTCAGTATCATATACAATTTTATAGATATGCCTTGGTTTTCCATTTTGCTTTTTCATATCACTTATTTTGTAACATATATATATATAATTTTATAACAGAAGCCATTTACTGATCCTTAAGGACATCTCTTTCTGAAGTGTAACTTAGGAAATCTTTAGTTGTATTAGCTTATTTTATGGAAACTTTGACCATCAACTACGTTATTTTGCAGTAGTTTAAGGATGTATGCATGTCAAATTGAACATGGAGTGTGTGCTATTTGATTAAATACTTAAATATCATTTAAGTTGATGTGTATACTTCTTTTACAAAGTCCTAATAACATTGCTAAGATTTTTAGCTATATGTGTCTTCTTATCTTGTGTTAATACTTTAAAATACATTGACACCTAGATAGAAACATAGATCCATAGGTAATGGGAGAAGTAGGCTCAGCATGAAAGTGAGTTAAAATTGAATAACTGGTTGAGGTACTGCCTAGATCATTTTTAAGAATGAAAATTACTTTCCCAACATTTGGAAATGCCTTGAAAGATGGCCTGTGAAGACAACTCCCTTGTTCAACTGGACTTCATTTTGTTCAAGTCTGAAACCAATGACTGATCATCACAGGGCCTATCAAGGCCCGATTTCCCAAATGGAATGACTATGAAGGCCTATCACATCTCCAGAGCTCCCAGTAGGGCTTTCTGAGGTTTTCATTTGAACTTATCACTGCTCAAAACTGCCCCCCACCCTTAGGTGTTTAATCCCAGAAGCATTTCCTAATAAATATCCTGTTTCCAAATCTTTATCTAGGAGTCTGCCCCTTGGGAAGCCTGGCCTGGACAGCAAGCAGATCTGAAATTTACAAAAGAGATACATAAACATTTCTCTTCCTCCAGGGGCATAAAACACAAAGAGGGCATATTTTGTTACTGTTGGCTGCCTATGAAAGAAGAATCCAGACATAATTTTCTGCAGACTATTTAACAATATTTGAATGACACTGCCCTGGTAGGTCATGCCATTTGTAACTCACAGGGAATTCTCTCTATAAACTAGGGAACAAGGAGTGCTGGGAAGTGAGCTCAGATTAATGCCCTTGAAAACTAGAGGGATAAAGGACTCAAGTGAAAACACTAAGTGAAGACACCAGCCTTTGTTTTACCCAGTGACTCAAATCCAGTACCTTCAGAGGCTACATCAAACCCATTATTTCTTTTTAGTTTTTATTTCAAGGGAAGGATTATGTGCATGGACAATGTTTGCTGTGAAAATGCTTCCAGCAAACATGTTTATGACAAAGATGTTTATGGTGAAAATACCTAGAATCATCAATTTTATCTCCACAGAACTGGAAAAAGAAGGAAAACTAATTGGCTGTAAGATAAAATAACAAAAAATAAATAAAAGAGGACTGTTAAAAAGGACATAATGAAACATGAAAAATTAAAAACAGGAGTCAACTTTAATGCTATGTAACTGAGGTTAGTAAAAGAATATATTCATATGACAGAGTTTACTGTAAGTACTCCTGGACGTCACTAAGAAGAATGACAAGACGGGCTGAGGAGCTTGGAATTTGCTCTAAAATCCATATGAACCATCAAAAGAGGTTTTTCTTTAAATAGTTTCTTTTTCATTGTATATTTTATTACCATTTATCCCCTTATACTCTCTTCGCCCTTCTCCCACTCTCCTCCCGCCAGAATCACTACACTGTTACCAGTATCCATGAGTTCTTTTCCTTTTTAGCTCTGTCTCTCTACCCCCAACTCCACTCTGCCACCAGAGCTGCAGCCAGCTCTCCATGTGTGAATCTATCTCTATTTTGCTTGTTAGTCAGTTTGTTCATTAGATTCCTCCGATGAGTGAGATCATATGTTATTTGTCATTCTCTGACTGGCTTATTTCACTTAGCGTAATGTTCTCTAGGTCCTTCCACGTTGTAGCAAAGGGTAACATTTTCTTCTTTTTTACAACCTAGTAGTATGCCGAGTAGTATGTGCAAAAGTGCCATAGCTGTTTTATCACTCATCTGCTCATGGACTGTTTATGACATTGGTTGTAGAGAGAGGATTAATGTTTCTAACTAGGGAAGTGATTGTAGAAATAGGAACAGACGCTTTTCAAAAAATATTTCAGTGGAAGCGTCAAAAGGAATAGGAGACTAATTGGAATTGCACATAATTCAAATAAAGAGAAAGAAGCAAACCAAGTGACACTAAAGTTTTGCCTTGAGTTCACGCTGAGTACTTTAACAGGGGTCATCATAAGCAACGTGCACACACAGAGTCTAGCGCGGATGCTGAGGCACAGGTTAAAAGGACGGCTAATTCAGGGTTTTTGTTTTGCCTGGACTACGTTGATTTTCCACCTTAGATTATTGACATCTGAAATACGATTATTGAGAGCTGGCTGGTGTGACTCAGCGGATTGAGTGCTGGCCAACAATCCAGAGGTCCTGATTCGATCCCCAGTCAGGGCACAGGCCTGGGATGCGGACCAGGTCTCCAGTGGGGGGCGTGAGAAGCAACCACACGTTGATGTTTCTCTCCCTCTCTCTCTCCCTTCCTTCCCCTCTTTCTAAAAATAAATAAATAAAATATTTTTAAAAATAAAATATGATCATTGAAATCTATATATTTATGTAGTGGGGGGCAGAGAGAGAGAATGTTAGGACTAGTTCCTACTAGTATTGCTACTAAAATTGAGCCTGCTTGGGGGTGAAACATATATGTGTGTGTATATATATGTTTAATTATATATATATATAAATGGCATATATATAGACTTCATTTTGTTAACGTCATTTTATATATATATATATATATAAAATGACATGTTTATTTCCAACTAAGAAATTTTGGAAGAAAAGTTGTAATGTCACAAGAGAGTATCAGTTCTCTCTTATTCAAGGGACTTTAAAGTTTGTAGTGTTTAACAAAAACAGTACTCTACTTAATTTTTTGATGCTACATGAATAAAATGTAAAGAGTAATTGGTTGACTGTTGAGGTTATGATTCTTAAAAATTGCTGAAATGGACACATTTTATACCATGTGAAAAGAGCGATTTTGCATGGTAGAAGTGGCATAAAGTTTTGCACTGAGTACCTTTATTATAAACAAATATTAGGTGCTTTGTGAAAGGCCTTAATTTTATATATGTTATCACATGTACTATAAAATTAGACATTAGATATATTTTTAGTAGGTAGCAAATAATAAAGTTAAGGCATCAATGTTTAGCTGGATGGGTTTGTATGTTGTGTTTTGCATTGTCCTTAATTTTAGGGTGGAGCCGGGGATTACTGATGCCAGTGTGCACGTCCATGGCATCAGTCTGGGCTGTGGTGCTCTCTTGCAATAGAACTTAATATGCCTCATATTTTAGTATTTTTACTTAAATGTGTAAATGTTAATTTCAGAATCCATACATTTTTATTACTTAATAAATGTAACTTTCACTTTTTTATCACATCTAAAACTTCTGCTACATGAAGTAATAGTATTTGAGCTGAAGCATAGGAAATTGCAGTATTAAACATGAAAACTGTCTTAATCAAGTCACCACTGATGTCTAATACTGACACAACTTCAAATGAGAATCCTGTGAGTATTTGGGGAAAAGAGAAGAAAACTATACAAAAGAGCCATTAGGAGACAAATTTTGATTTTGCAAGTACAAGAAAAAAGTGTTAAGCTATAATAAAAAATAAAAAAATTATGGAGCTCTCCAGAAAGCTTGAAGCCAATTTAATTAATGCAACCAACCTACTTCTCTTCACATGCTACAAAAAAGTTAGTAATCTGAGGGTTAGTTTTTCAAAATTTATGGAATTTTGCAGTTTTATTTTAAAAGCAAAACACATTTTTATTTATATAATTTTGAAATTAAAATAATCCAAAAATACACCTCTAATGTGAGGTCCACTGTTAATCATCCTGCGTTACAGATTATAATATAAATATATCATCACAACAAGAGTTATTTATAGCTATGTGAAAAATTAATGCATCTTACTTTAATAGAACCAAAAAAAAAATAAAGACCAAGATATTTGAAATTATCTTCTGTGTTTGGAATCCCACAAAGAAAGAATTACGTTGTCAAACTGCCAAGGTACAGATCCTGCAACTTTGAAGGGACCCCCTCGTTAGTGCGCCACGAGTATTCTTGACTGTACAATCAAGGAGTATTCAGAAGTTCTTTCCTGAGCAGGTGCAGTGTTCACATGATAGGACTTGATTGAAGGTACAAAATGAATTCATTTTAATAGGATACCATTTTCCTTGTCCGACAGAGTGTCATTTCAGTGGGAAATATTTGGAAGGGGTACTGGATGAAGAGAGAAAGAAAATGAACAAGACAAAAATGGTGTGTGTGTGTGTGTGTGTGTGATACCCTGTAAGGGGAACACTGAGAGAAGAGCGTATTTATTTGCTAGGTAACAGCAGTAGATTTATAACATGCATACATAATATGATATAATATTAAGATTAATTCTTATAAAGAATAAAAGTGGCTCAGACACTTTAACTGACTCAATATATATATAAGAAAATTATTTTTGGTTAATTATTTTAAATTAAAATCTGAAGGTTTCTCCATAGGCCAATATATTAATCAGAAAATATGATGATTTTGCTCAGGAAAATAATAATGTTTCCAAGTGTCAATTGAACAACATATAACTGATTTAATATATTTTTTCTAGTAAATATATGTAGATTATTGACAATAAGCTTTTAAAATTTGAGGAATTAAATATTCAGACACTAGTATATACTTATGTATAACAAATTCTCAAAGTTTACTCCATGCTGGTATTTGGAGACAAGAGTCATTTAATAAAATTATGTTATAATTGCTAACAATAACTATAAATGTGATTATTTCAGGTAAAATATTTTTAGTCTGCTTATACTGGTATTCTATTATATTAAAGTGGTCTGATTTTATAAGTTGTATTTACTTTGATAAGTTATGTTGCCTTATTTATGCAACCTTTTCGAAGCACTGCGGTAGAAGCGCACCTTTAAATTTGTAAACTCTCCATTCCTTCATTCTCTTATCCATTCATCTACCCACTCAAATAATATAGTGTAGTGAACAATAATCAGTGGGCCTCTAATCACATTTTCTGAATTAACTTGAAAGAGATGATCCTCTCTTGTGGTGCTGATTTTCCTGTGCAGTATGGTGCTAGGGAAGACCTTGTCAATAAGCTCTTCACGTACATACATGTACATTTCGTATGTATAGGCTTAATGCCAAAGCCCATATGTACAATACAAAGGAACAATGCTTTGGTGCATTCTATTTGGTATGTGGCTATCAAATATTTTATGATGAATATAGTCTTCAATAACAATAGTTATTATACCCAGTTCAACCTATTTTAACAATAGATACCAGCTATTTCTTTCCATATCTTAAGTAGGATAATAAATCTGTTAAACACTTTAATTCCAATGATACACATATATATATTTAATTCCATATATAGATAGGAACAGATAGATAAATATATCATTTATATACAAGTTGTTTCCCTGATTGTCATGTCTATTCAAATCCACAAACCTGACATTATTATGCTGTTTTTCCTGTTAGAGTGGACAACAAAATTGACAAGCTAGAACATAGATTAGGAAAATCAGTCAGTGTAAAACTACAGTTCAAGCAGGATTTTGAGCAAGTAAATTGTCTGTAAATTATAGTACCTTATCTTCAAAGTTATAAATTGAATAAGTTGCACTTCCTAAAATTAGAATAGACATCTAGTCAATTTTTTCTGTAGTAAGAAATGGTTATGGTGCTAAAATATGCATTTTATTTTCTATTTGGTTCTTGACATATGTCAAGATGAATTTCATCTTTACTTAAAATCAAAATGCATTTCACACTGTGAACTTTTTACAAACCAGTTTAAGCAGAACACTCATTAAGAGTAATGGAGATTGAACATATACAGACACTGTTACACCACAACAAAATTTAAATCTCTAATGTACAGGATATTACCAAGCATGAAAGATTCATGAGTTGGGATCTTAAAATTAAAAGGTATATAATTTGGTTTACAAATCAAATCAATCTTTCCCATGTTTGCAGAACTTGTATTTTGTCACCAAATGTTGCTACAACTAGAAAGGTAGTTTTTCACTTCTTTAACCAGGTGCAACACGCCTATTATGAAACAGACACAAGGTAAATGAATGCATGCGCGATTATATTGGGACTATGGCAAGAATTAGAATTAGAATGAGTATAGAGAGGGTTTAAAATGTATTTTTTCCCCTGCTCTGGTAATGAAATACTGGCATTCTATCTAGTTTTTAAAATTCTTCTCCATACCTTCTCTCAAACACCTAACTGTTCTTTAGTTACCAAACTTATGCTAGGGGCTGGTCAATGTCTTAGTCAGCTATGGCTGCCATAAGAGTATGCCACAGGCTGGAGAGCTAAGTAACTGGACTTTATTTTCTCGCAGTTTAGGAGACCAAGATCAAGGTGCCAGCAGGTTTAGTTTCTCCTGCAGCCTCTCAGCTTTCAGACACAAGCGTTCTCACTATAGCCTCACAAGGCCTTTCTCTGGTACATGCACTTCCCTGGTGCTTCTTTCTCTCTCTTCTTATAAGGCCACCCATCCTTTTGGATTAGAGCTCCACCTTTATGGCCTCATTTCACCTTAATTACCTTCTTAAAGAACCTGTCTTTATTTATGATCACACTGAGGGCTAGGCCTTCAACATGTGAATTGTGAAGAGCACAATTCAGGCAATGACATTCCATCACTGTTTTTCTTTCTTTTCTTACTCTAAAACTTAAGATTTGGTCTCAGGTACGGGCTTCTGTGTGTATTAGACTAACTCTGTATGTTTAGATCTTATTTTACATAGTGATTTTGCTCATAGAAAATGATTAAATGTAAATAAATGATGATGAGAAGCCGTGTAGTTTGGTGGTTAAGCCTCCAGATCTAGGCCAGGCAGCCTGCGTTTGGATTCTAGTCCAACCAGGTACTGGCCAAGAGACCTTGGGAAAATATCATAACCTAAGTTTTCTTATGTATAAAAATGGCATAATAAATAATGCTTTACAAGTGATTCACAAAGTATTAGAAAAACTTCCGGCAAATAGTAAATGCTTTATATATATTACCTAATTTTATCATTGAGAATATTTTTCTATAATTGTGATGCTTAAAGAAATACTTTGATTATTTTTTAAAATGAGGGAGATTTTTAAAAACATTTTAATTGCCAGTGACAACGTGTATGGACTCTCGCGTCAGGCTGCCTCAGTTGCATCCTGGCTCTGTCATTTTCTAGCATGATGCCCTCTGAGAAGTCACTTGACCTCTCTATGCATAATTTTGCTTGTAGGTGAAAGGAAAATTTATGGGATTGTTGTGAGCATTAAATACAGTAATGTCGATAAAATGTTTAGCGCATTGCTCGGCACAAAATAAGAATTAATTATTCTTGTGATTTTTACTTACATAAATATTAATATAAAGATGGAGGGCTGGGGCAGTGGGCTGGGATGGGAGTAAAAGACAGAAAACTGTACAAGAACAATTAAAATAAATGTAAAAAAGATGAACATGCCTTAACTGTTTACTAAATGTGTGCTCCCAACTTTAATTTGTTTTTTTTAATTCACCCTTACCTGAATGATAGCCATTTTCCCCCAGGTGTTGCTACTGCGACTCAAGTTTTCCCTTCTACTTCTGAAGACATTTCTTAGTAGGGAAATGGAGAAGGGGCTCAACTTCTAAGGCAGTTCTGCAGACTGGTCTTGTTTGTTCATGTGTCTGTCTGTCTGATGTTCGGGTAGATGATGAGCAATGACGGTGTCTCATGTCTGCCTTGTTGGGAAAGAAAGAGTTTAGTCCCCCCGTTTAGGGCTATTCTCTAAATGATGGGTGCAGTAGAGGAAGGATCTCCAAGAAAATATAAAATTTTAAGGAGAAACAGGGTGATTTAATGGCAGGTCAACAGGCTGCTGAGAAACTTCGAATTGCGCCCCTTCTTTGACCCAGAAGTTATACATCTTTCAATTTATCCATTGGAAATAATAGAACAAGGCTTAAAAATGTAAGTATGAAGATGTCCTATAAAAATTGAAAAAAATTGTTTACAACCTTGTATGATGATAGTGGCTTGCATGTTATCTTTCACTGTGGATAGGTATGAAAAACATACATATGTATGCACTTGCATCTGTGCTTACCAAAATAACAGTGGTTATCTTGGGATGCTCAAGATTTGTTTTCCTCAGGACGTTTGATGTTTGTTATTTGATAATCAGTTATATGTGCAATCTTATAATAACAATGCCAAACAAGCCCTGGAGTTAGTAGAAACTTATAATCCACGTGCTGCAAGTAAATGTTGCAAGCCCAGGTGACATGACACACTCTCTCTGTTCCTTAGTTTCCTCATTTATTTAAAGAACACAAGAAAATGGGCCTTCTCAAACTCATAAGACTGCTGTAGGAATAACATAAGGTGGAACCTATAAAAGTGCTTTGTAATATTGACAGAACAATGTAAACATTAGGGGTTAGTGTCAGAGATGATAATGAATTTGATGATTCTCTTCCCAGGTGATTAAGTGGCACAGTGTACATTTTACTTTTTCTGTAGAAAATACTCCTTGGAAACACAGATCCCATTAAAAGCCCATTCTGGACAGAAATTTAAGCTGAATGCATCATAACTTCACAAGAATGAACGTATTTGGACACTGCCGATGAAAGAATGGGGCCAGCATAGAGGAAGCCACAGCGCTCGGGGCACTGTGCACTGGTTTGATCCCAGCTGGCTGAACCCTGGGAGCTTCTGCACAGACACTATCAACATATTGCTTGTTCAGTGAGAGTTTATCTTGCTGCAGTTATTGGGGCACTAACAAAGCCACGGAGGTAAAGGAGCCTCAGCTCCCCTACCTGCCTGGAGAGAGGATTAGAGGGTTTCTTTCCTTTAGGTACCTGTGTCTGGTTTCTGTATTTGGAGGACTTATTTTTAATAACTGAAGAGAAAAAGGTGAAGTGAATATATTCTTTCTGAGAGACTGGAAAGGCAATACAATCCATGATAAAAGCTTCTTTCTATAAAATAAATGACACAGACTTAATTACCTAGCACTTCTCCGCGTCCGACTTAAACCCCTGTTCTCTCGGGTAGCACAACTTTGAGGGAAACAAATGCAAGAAGAAAGGAATTTTTTTTTTTTCATTTAAAAATCTTTTATGTATTTCTTTTTGTTCCAATATAGAAAAATTTATAAAATGCACCTCTTGAATTGTTCTTTAAGCTGAAATTGAGTTTGGGAAGCCATTTCATTACCGGGCATTATTTCACAGGATCATGGCTGTCAAAAAATGACATTAAACTTAACACATGGCAGACTGCGTCTCAGAAGGAGATTCTGTGAGAGTAAGTCTCAGAAGGAGCCCAGAGCCAGAGTGATCAATGCTGAAATCTTGGTTGTGTAGCTGGTTACCACATAGAGGACTGACATTCCCGATTCAGACTGCGCTAGGTACACAGTGGGTTACTCCCTGGGTGCTGCTTTTAGGACATCATGAGGGATGGTTTTATGAGTTACTGCCTGTTTAATCTACATGTTTAAATCTACATAGTAATGCTTGGAAATCACACCCGGCAATCATTGTGTGCTACAAAAAAAAAAAAAAAGTGGTTTTAGAATAGGTGACCCAGGTTCAGATTCTGACTGTGTCATTTACCAAATAGAACTTAGGACAAGTCAGTTAAATTACGTGATTTCCAGAGTCCTTATCTTACCTTCTAGGGAATTTTAAAGGATTAGAGAATATATATGTAAAATACAGTGCCTATTAGCTGGTTGGAATACTCAATTATTCAAAGAGAATTTTTAGATTCAATACTTACAAATTTATCATATGAAATGATTTTTACTGATCCAGGTTTGGAACTTAACAGATCTTATTTGTTCAAAAATAAATTTTGTATGTTGATTTATTATAGATTTGCAAACTAAATGCATCTTTAAAAGTAAAGCACACATGCCCTGACTAGTGTAGCTCAGTGGATTGAGCGCGGGCCTTTGAACCCAGGGATCGTGGTTCGATTCCCAGTCAGGGCACATGCCTGGGTTGCGGGCCAGTTCCCAGCAGGGAACACACGAGAGGTAACCATACATTGAAAAAAAAAAAGTAAAGCATATAGAAATAATTCTTTGCCTTTCCTCCCACTATTTAAAACCACCTACTAATAGTGTTTCACTCAGTTTATATACTAATGTGTGTATTTATGAATAGAGAAAGAAGAATGATGTTGGAGATAAATTCTCTTTGAAGGTGGCTACCCATTTTTAATCTGTTAATAAGACTCCGTGGACAGGCCCTGGTTTCTCTTTCCAAGACGGTGCAAGATATCTTAAGAAGACTTACCACTTGAGGCTTGATAGGCAGAGATCACGTTCATCTAAGTTAACAAGTTTGCTCCTGCCCCAGGTGCTGGAGAAGTTAGTCTGCATTTACTTTAGATCAAAAAAGCAATTTGCTGGCAAAAGGCTACTGAGACATGTGCAGAGCCTCCCTTCTGTGACACTTGAAATGAAAGATTACGAGAAGCCACACAAGTCTGTTGGAAGTTAATCAGTCTAGTCACTAAGGAAAATATGTGTGTCCCCATCGTCCTTTGTAACCACTTTATTTCATGCTCTGTTTATATTTATTGAACTCATTCTGCATCTTCACACTATTCTAGAAGCTAGGCACTTAAAGATGAATGAGTGGAGTCTTTTTCCTTTCAGAAAAAGGAGAGACATAAATGCATGTAGTGCAAGATATAACACTTAATAAATACTGCTAATATTGAATGTGCTTGGTGTTGTCACAGAAATGCATAGCAAATATTATGGTATCACAGAATAAAGAGTGATTAATTCTGCCTGGAGGATTAAAGAATGCTTAAAGAATGGGTAATATTGGATGGAGCCGGGCTTGCCAATTGAATACAGAGGACTGGAAACTTGGAAACATTTTGTAGACAGAGTAAGCAAACAGAGGCTGAGAGAAAGGTAAATTCATAATTCTTCGCAATACCCTTCTGTGCAGACAGAAAGTGTATTGTGTTTAGAGTTGTAATTCAGGAAGATAAAGTTGGACTCATTTGGTTGGGGTCATGAATGGGGTGCTGCATTGTTTGGGCTTCATTCCGGAGACAGTTATATGCTAGCAATAAAAAGTGTTATTAGGGAAAGGCATGGATACAACCGTGTCACAGAAAATTATCTCCAGGAGCCTGTGGGAAAGAGCGTGGGGTCAGGGACTGGGCCAGGAGGAGGAGACAGGCAAGGGGTCCATTATAAGAATCATGAAGTAATCTGACAAAGGAACAAAAAGTCAGGCATGGCTCACAATTCACCGTCAGAGTGGTGCAGCTCCTGCTTCATAAAATGCGATTGTATTGACTGTAGAACATTAATTTAAGAATTTCCAGGAGGCAAGAAAATTTACATCAATAATAGAAATAACTTTAGATAAGTTACTTGGATGAAACTAAAATTTCTGTTGAAGGTTTTTATGAAAATTATGTATTTAAAAGTTATTCCTCCTCGTGCTAGCTATATATTGGTGAGTTAGTAAAAGTCTTTTCATTCAATCATGTGGTCAGTCTCCATTCACTAAATCATTATGAATCGTCTTCATCTTCAGTCTTCAAGTCTTCATCTGTTAGATACTATGCTAGGCACAGGGTGTTGAATGAGACACATCCTTTTTGTATGGGCATCTCACTGTTAAGAGACTTGCTCCGAAAGTATATGTACCACACCAGGGCATCTTTATCACACCAAAGCCTTTGCTCAG
Source organism: Anoura caudifer (assembly GCA_004027475.1). Taxonomy (NCBI): domain Eukaryota; kingdom Metazoa; phylum Chordata; class Mammalia; order Chiroptera; family Phyllostomidae; genus Anoura; species Anoura caudifer. The sequence continues at coordinate 31,500 of PVKU01006694.1, forward strand.
CAGAAAATATAGTTTGGGACAAAAATGATATTATTTGTTACAATATATCCTAGTGATTCTATGATTTGAAATTGTATGTGTGGTGTGGTGTTCCTGGAAAAAAATAGCAAAATAAATCTATTTTGGAACATGATTTCTTCATTACCTTTTGAGCAAATAATTACGCACTGCTAGTAGGGAAAAAGATGACACTGTGCCAAACTGTTGATACCATCAGAGGTTAATCAGTCTACTGTGTTCCTATACCTTAGTTCTGAACCACAGAAAGCTTTTTTCTTTTTTTTTACCTCTGTAGTTCAGTATGGAAATGGAGGGTGCTGATATTCTTTTTCTTTCCCTTCTTTATTTTGTAAACATAAATCCTTCCTATAGGATAAAACTAGAGTGTAGTTATCAAACATTTCATTTTGGGTACGGAAGCAGCTGTGTCACTGATTCTAACCCAGAGCAAGGGGATCCGCAGTGATCATTTGTTTCCGTTTGAGACAGGGCATATTTTACCACACCAAAGCCTTTGCTCAGCAGAAAATACAGTTCGGGAGCAAGTGAGCATTTGAGATTGGGCTATGGAAAACACGTAAAGTACAGTTAATATAAGGTGCAACGGTTCTGTTGCTGAGGGGAAAAAAAAACTACCTTCAAAGAAGTGTTTATCCATACAATAAATCAAATTTTTTTCCTTCTAGTTTTGTCGAAGTGGCCCTGCTTAATGGCCAGGAGTCTGGAGTTTACAGAATGGAACATAATGGATGGGACTAATGTATCCATCTTAGTTAATTACATGGTAACTTTTGGATCTTGAATAATGTTTATTGTTCATGTCCATCTCCTGCTGAGTGCTGCTTCAGTTGAATGTCGCAGAATTTTATTTATGCTCAATTTTAAAGGAGTGTTCTGTAATCTAGGAGCTTATCGTATTAACTCCTCCTCCAAACAAGGGCAGAGATGCAAATAAAGAGGTTATTAAAATCTACTGTAAAAGACATAGATCTTTCATTAAAAGTTTCTAGACAAGCAGAAACATATAAGCTTAACTCAAGGAGATTAACATGGTTAGGTTAGAGGCTAATTGTGTTTTGCATCTGAAATGTAATAAAAGTTTGTACCCTTCGGGGGCAAATGCAGCTAAGGTTCTGCAAACCCTGGAAAACTAATTCAGAGCAATAGGATGGCTAGTTAAGATGATAAATCTCTAATTAAACAAGGAACTATCTTCTTAAGTGAATAATCTGTATCTAGATCTCAGTGTGTCTCAGCGTATTTAACTGTGCGTGTGGGAGAAGAATCAAAGTGGGTTTATAATGTCCAAGGTAGAGAGCTTGAGGTATCTGGAAATGCTATTGACATGAGTGTAAATTATTAATATCATAATTTCCTGAAAGCAAGTTTTGTCACCTCATAAATATTAACTTTATGAAAATTTTATTATAATTTTTCCAGCCAATTACTTTGTCAGAACACTGCAAGATGGATTCTTTAAAGCCTGAGTTCCATCTAAATAATGTTGAAATCTGAAATGCTTCAGGCACTGTCACGGAAGGGACACAGGTCTTATGTATGAAACGCAAATTGTAAGTCAAGGGGGAATGTTGGGTTTTCCAAGTGTGATTTTTCCTGTTTGTTTTATGTTTTTCAAATAGCCACTAGTAAAATATGATTTAAGATTTAACGTGCATGGTATAGAAATTTATAAGAAGTACTTAGTTTTATAATTTTAAAAACATGTTTGTTGGATGAATATTCATGGTAGTTCAACCTGCTGAGAATTCTGCCTCTTCTATAAGCAACACCAGCCAAAGAACATTGCTCTCATCCTCTATTTCACTGTTGTCTGTATACAATGTGATTCAAACTATTAAACTCTGTCTTATCAAAAAATAATGTTGGTAAGGCTGCCACGTGCTTAAAATTGGGTATTGGATCGATAAAGTCAACAATGCTGAAAAAGAAACAATTTTAAACTTTAAACAATTATTACTTATAAGGTGAAATGAATAAATCACATTTCGTTTGAAAGAATCTCTGCATCCGATACCCAAGGATGTGACCTGTGAAGGCAAAGAAACTTTTACCCTCTTGCCCTCCTCAGAGAATGAGTTGTCTGTGAGTCTGGAGAAGAAGGGTCTGACAAGAGTCTGGGTCTGCAGCGTTAGTGATGATGAGACCATTTACTGTGGAACCGCATGGCAGCAGAACCTGCTGGCTACAGATGCATATAATCCTTACCCCCAGGCTTAAAATTAGAAAATCAAAGACCCTAATAGAGAAGGCTCAAGCTGAAATAGATGCCGGCCTCTATGTGGCTGCTTTGTTGACATCTTGTCACATTAAATTTACTAGAAACTTGAAGGAAGAGTAAAGCAACAAGAAAAATGGGGGGAAAAATCAATGCATTGCCGTAGGTCTGGGGACCAATCTAAAAGTCAAGCTTCAGTTGTATTTCCAATGAGCCTTTTTCATTTTGTGATGCTGTAAAAGTTAGATCTTCATTAGTTACCTCTGGTGTTTACAATCCCCACAATAGAAATAAAAAGGAAATGAGATGTTCCATTTTTAATATTACACGTACAATCATTTTAGAGTGCGGAGGTTAATTCTCCCTGCAAAAGTGCATGAAAGGAATTAAAGGAAACAATTTGAACATTTTAATCCTTTTTTATTCATTTCAAGGAAAGGAATTAGGCACCAAAACACAAAACAATTATATGTTTAATTTAAAACACATATTGATTTTTTTCTGAACAATAGATGGGCACTGCCACTAAATATAAAGCTTAACTTGCATAAATAAAACATTGCCTTACCTAATAACTCAAAACTAAAATGATAGTTATAGCAGATGCCTAGTGTACCAAGATAATATTTATAAAATAAAATGAATCTTAGTCATTGCTGTTACAAGTAATGCATGAAACAAACCAGATACAGATGAGAAAACTACTGTTTAACATTTCTTTCTAACCCCCTACTGTTATACAAAATGTACCGCTTTATTTAGAGACCACTTGAATTCCGAGACACCTCCGAAAGCATCAACAGGCCTGAACCCAATTCTTCATCTTTACTGTTACTTGAATAGCATTCCAGATATCATAGAACCTAATTGGACTGCACTCATTAGAACTCCAAGTTCTAATGTTGGATTATAAAGGAAGCCTTTCTCTTGGTATCCATTGCCAAGTTCCTCTAATTTTGGCACTTTCAAATGCAGAAAGTTTGTGAGCTCCATTGGTGATGATTCCTTCATTTCTTCCCAAATTTCCAAACTGAGTCTCATGACATGCAAGGATCCATCGTCTTGTACTGGGCATTGTAAAGTTGCATATGAAAAGAAGGCCCAGATCCAGAACCCCAAAGGCAAATGCATTTTGTAAAATTGGATGTGTGTCCTGTTATTTCAGTTGTATTCAGCTGTGTCCAACTAAGTTGAGAAATACCAGAGAAAGAAATGTAGAATAAAGCCAGAGAGTGTATATGTGTTACGGACTGAATTGTGCCACCTCAATTCATATATTGAAGCCCAAACCCCAAATCATAGATCCCCAGTGTGATTGTATTTGGCGATAAGACTTTTAGGAAGTAATTGAGACTAAATAAGGTGATACGGGTGGGGGTCTCATCAGATAGAGGCTAGTGCCCTTTCAAGGAGTGGCAGAGACATCTGAGTGCTCTCTCCGCTGTGTGAGAAGATAGTAAGAAGACAGCTAGCTGTCCACTGAGCCAAGGAGAGCACCCTGACTAGACACTGACCCTGCTGGCACTGTAGTCTTGGGCTTTCAGTCTACAGACCATGAGAAAATAAATTTCTGTTGTTTAGCCACTCAGTCTATGGTATTTTGCTATGGCAGACCACGCTGACTAACACAGTGTATATTAGGGGGCAATGGATTCCTAGTCTAGACTTTCACAGAACTGAGGAGTACACCCCATGCTTGTTCAGTCCAGCAGGCTTTCGGCCCTAGTAGGAGTTAGGCAGTGAAGAATGAAGTCTTTCTGTCATTTGTTTGCCAAATCTAAAGCAAAGTGAATTTTGACAATGTTCCTTTGTTGTACCCATGACTGAGGAAAACTGTGAAACTACAATAGATACAGCACTTGAGCGTTTCTGTAGAACCCAGCCACCTGGACTAGTGCAGAGTGGTAACCATGACCGTCTGGGGTGCAGCAAATTAAACAAAGGTTTCAAGATCAAAGTTGAATTTAATTGTATGAGTATTCCTATAATGCGCAACCTGAATTTTGCGGCCAAGAATTTAACCAGGAATTTCTTTTTTCTAAAGTTTAGACTGCGATAAGCAACTTTTGTAATTCATTATTTTATCCATCTATTTTTCCTTCCATTTAATAAATAATAACATATGGATCAGCAGTGATACCAGGCACTTAGAGAACTATTAAGGCACTGCCACTGATTTCAGAAACTCTCAGCAGAGGGGAGTGGGACATGGAATAGGGGGAGAAGGCAGTGGCTTTAAGGAAGAGGGGAAACTGCTGAGATAGAAACTAAGTACCAAGGGCTATGGGAGCACAAAGCAGAGAGGCCTGGCTTCCCCTCGGTGCAAGGTGGTGTGACAAAGAATGTAATTATATGGTCAACTGTTAATGGGCATGGAAGGACACATGCGGTGTGCTTGTGTGGAATCAGAAAAATTGTTCAGAGGCACAGGAAACAGAAACGCGTGGCTAACTGGACGTTTTAGTGTGCAAGTACAGAAAATATGGTTCCGATAGGCTTCAAAACAAAAGTTAACTTTTATACCCTATTAGTTCTTACTTAAAATACTGCTATGTGTGATGAAAAAGAACTAATTCAATAAAAATGAATTACTGGCTACTGTTCTACATTTTAAATGTAATCAAAAGACATAGATCAGTGAAAATAGTATTATTAATGAGCAATATGGGACATTTGTTTCTTAAAATAGCAACTTAGTGAGAATATAATGATATTCTTATCACTTTGATGAGCTTCTAAAGTAAATCACTATAATTCCAGCAAGAGCTTCACTTACCAGATAGATTATTCTAATTTCAATTTCCACCATAGAATCTGGAAAGGCTCTGACGATACTAATTCTGAGAGGTTTTGAAGAAAAAGCTGTTCTCACATACTTATCCGGACCCAGCCAGGACTCTGCCTTTGATCCTCTGTGTCATTATTAACAAAGTAACCCTCCTTGAATTGCCAGGGAAAAAATTAATAAATGAATAGTAAGTTAATTACTCCTATTTTGAGCATGTACAAAATTAAGGTCTCTCTCTTTCCTGAGCCTTTTCCTGAACCAAACAAGACCCACAAAAAGAGGGGAAAGAAAAGGATTTGATTAACTCCTTAAGAGTAGTAGATTATTAGCTAACATAAGAACATCAAGAAGTATTATTGGCTCATTATATATAATGACTCTTTTGGAAATGAGAGGTATTCAAATCCCTCATAATACATACTCAGATATCTCAAAGAGCTAACTGACTTGTCAGTGTGTTAAGAATAATAAGAAATAAATTGAGAAAAAATATACATTCAAATCACAAAATCATAGAATTAATTCCAGGATGTTAATAATAATAAAACTGGAAGCGAGGGAGTTTGAGCAGCTGACTCAAGGTCACATGCCCTGTTATTTTCTGAACTAGCATGAGAAGCTATATTTATAGATATGCATTCTTCTTTGTCTTCTTGTACTTTACATTTCAAAAGAATTTTATAAATGGGTTGTACAGATGACATGTATAACAAGAATTTTATTTTACAAAATGATTTTTACCAAACTATATTTCATATTTTTCAAAATACATATGAATTAGTATTTATTTTTCCAAATTGTTACATCTTTGCTATAAGCATTTAATATATTTGGGAATGGGGTAGTAACTTCTTTTCAAATAAATTTATCGATAAATACTGTTTGGTGTTTCTGCTTGTTGAAATCAATGCACAATCCAATGTACCTGCATATTCAGGTATATTTTACTTTCCACCATTTTGTTAGTGAAGTTAAAAAAAAATCTTCAAAGAATCAAGGGAAAGTACACATTAAAACAGCAGAGCATTCTAGAATGGGCCTAGTCAATCACCGTTGAGAATTACATCAGTGGTGATAGAGACAATAAGAGAAGGTAATTATTAGCTCAGCAAAGAGTAAAAGAATTCTGCCCAACCCATTAAATGAAACTCACTGTATGTGCTTTGTTCACAAGGCCTGGTCTCTGTCATTAAAGACAAAGGTCATGTAAGCTTTGTCTTTAATGTGAGCCTTTGTTAAATGTTCTTCTATTAACAATGAGTAGGGCAGATTAGAAATATATAGTATTTGGTATCAGTGAGAAAAATATGTACACAGTTTACCATAAACAAGTCATATTTTTAAAAAACACATGTGGTCCACATGTCATTTACTGAATGTGTAATCTTGCTAGTTACTTAATATTTGGAAAAAGGCTTGGAAGATGAGACTCGCTCTATGTGTTAATGTTATTATTGAGTACTAGAGCCTCCACAATTAAGTGCATTTGCAAAGGAAAACCATTCCTTTGATCTCTAGTGATAATAAGTGGTTTCTGCCTTCTTCTAATTTTGTAAATTATAACTTCTCAAACTGATATCAAAATTCCAATTGCTAATAACACAGAGAACTTTTTAAAATATGTATATTGAAGAGAAAGTTTTTTTATTTTATGTACAGATAAAGAAATGATGATGTATTCATAGACAGTATTTTAATTGTATAGATAGCATATATGGACAGTAAAATATCGGAGAACTCGCACAGCAAATTACTAATGAGATCTGGTGAATACCTACCTACCTGACCTGGAACAGACTGGTGAACTAATATTACAAAATAAGTCTATCATCTAAGCAGTTAAATAGATATTTATTGCTAAATATAATTGTGAGGAAACAATTTTATTTTAAAAATAAAATTTATTTAAAAAAATAAATTTGAACTCATGTACCTTAGCTTATAGAATTGAGCCAGGCAAGTTGAATAATAAACTATTTGAAAAATCTTTAGTCTGAGACTGAAGGTTCAGAAAAGGGTTCCAACGCCAAACAACAGAGAAAGAACACAGGTATATGGAAAGCGCTGGGAGAGCGCTATGGATGTAAGTATTCAGAGACTCAAATGCATCAGTCGCTTGCTCATGGATGGAGCCCTTCCTAAGGGGTATCCCTGAACACTGGAGAGTTGCTGGCTTAACATGAAAATCTCTGATGATTTATTTTGCATTAGGTTTGAAGACATTTGCTTTACAATTTCATTTTTGCCACATGCTCTATCTTTTATGCAGGAGATACTTTGCTGTAATTTTCTCTAGCTAATGTATCTATTATTTTAAAATTATTCCCCAGAGCTAATTAACTTCAGCAGGTTTAATTCTTATCACCTTGCCTTATGGCTTTATTCTCTTCTAATTGCTTGAACAAAGCTTTCTGTCAGAAGAGATGGTTTCATTCAGAATGTTTAGAGTATTAAATTAGATTCAACAAACATTTAGTTGAGGTTCTAATATGTGTAAGTTACAAAAATATTAAATAAAATTAAAATAGAAAAATGATTATACTGATTTTAGAGGTAGAAATATTTTGTCTTTTAAATTAATATCATAGTGAAAACTTTTGATATGAAATTCTGTATAAATACAAAATATGAAAACTAGTATGGGTGCAAAGGGATTGAAAACAAGCTCAGTATCTAAATAATTCAACATTTCTCATTTCACCCTAAATTATGTGAGTAATTTAGCTAATTACAAATAGAATTTGGCTGGAGATATGTGGCCTTTGAGTTTAATGTTAATTACTTTACTGTGGTTTCTGTCAATTAATTTTAAAGCATGGATCAAGTGAACTGTATCTAGAGCCAAGAACAACTTGCCATAGGAAAAATTAAAAGGTTATTTTAAAAAATCTTCACGCTATAGAATTTTGTTTTTTAATTGGCAAAATTTAATTACTATTTTTTCATTTATAGGGTACTTATTCTGATTTAAATACTGTGTATTTTTTCTGTATTTAAAGATGACAGTTGACTTGGTATTAGGTAAAAAAAATCTAAACATTGTATAAGTTGTTTATGTGTTTGATCTGACCCAGTTACTGAGTAAATTTTCTTTAAAAACAGTAGAGAAGATGAAAATATCTTCCCACATAAAATCATTTATCTGAATACATAGGCTCCCAGGGTGGGAAAAATCAAACGAAAGGAAAAGGTATGTTTATTTACATTTATTTACTCATGAAATATTTTATGAGCACTTATCATCTGCAAGGCCATATTAATCAATTTGTACTGAATGCAAAAATGAATATATACTTCCTGTCCTGATAATATCACAATCTAGTGACTGAAAAAAAATACAATAAAACATGATGGACACCAAGCAGGAATAAGAGTGCAGTGGGAATAAAGAGAGTGGAAATGCTAACTCAGCCTAGAAAAGTCAAAGCAAGTTCTGCCTACAAGGTTAGAAATTCATGGCTATTAACCACTGTGGTCGCCAAATCCAATGAGAGTGTGATGAACTTAATGCAGGCCTAACACTGAAAAATGCAGATATAACTGAACTACAAAATTGTTTATAACATTTATTGGCACAAACACCGACCTGCAGTGTCCGCAGCGTTATGGATGAGACGAGACATTCACACGGACTACCGAGTCCTGTGGAGGAAAAGGGACAGTGTGGCCACTCTCTCAAGAGGAGAGAGCCCCTACCCTTGCCTTGATAGGCTTTTATTGGGTTTAGTTTGCACAGGAATAAAGCTCATCAATCATTGTCAGGCAGAGATGATTAAACAATAGATAACATTCAGAGAACTCTGAGGGCCTATTCTGAGTCAGGGTCAGATAGTTAAAGGAACATCAAACTTTGGGGAACAAACTCACTTCCTGCTTGATCCCTTACTATTTAAATTGAGGGTATTAGCAAAGTAGATTTCATAGGATTTTATGCATTCTTTCTTAGGCCTGATTGCCCTAGGGAACCCACCCTTTCCAGCACAGGGCGGGCCCCCACCTCCAGCATTGTTTCAGACTTAAGTCAGGCAGGGGAAGCAAGGCAGCCAAGACATTATGAGACTTCTTGCAGACAGAATGAGGACTTGGGCTATGTCAAAGCTGAGGGGTGAGGGCCATCACCCCCTTTTTCTATAGCCTCCCAAGTCCTTCCCTGGGGCCCCCATGATCATGCCTGTCTGGTTGTTCCTTCCTTGAGGAATCTTACCCATCATTGGCTAACTGATCGAGGGGCCAGGCAGGGTGAAGTAAAAGGAGCAGAGGCGGTGCCCCTGCCAGGGAGATAAGTTTTGTCTCCTTAGTGGCTTATGGTCCAAAGGTTGCTCACTCAGCCTTAGCCATGGGGTGGTTACAGCTCCTGAAACCAGGCAGAGCAGTTCCCAACAATTTATGTAATTCATTTTCATGTACTTCATTTTTTTTATCAAGCTAAACTATTCACAAAACACCTCATTAGTTTCATATAAATGTTAATGGCACAATTCTACAAATAATAAAAAAGAAAAATTGTGCAAATTAAAAATAACCTAAGCTTTAACTCTGTTCAAAAGTAATTTCCTTGACAAGAAGCTGCTTGAATAACAATTTGAATGTGTACTTAAAAAAATATTTTGTGAAACATGGCTATGTACACCTAGTCTTTGACGTCAGTTGAGATGGTCCTTTTTATTGGAAATGTCGCAAACGCTGCCAGTGACATAAGAGGAGGTGAGGTCCCTGCAGGGAGCACTGCCCTCAGGGGTAAGCTATTTTTTATAAAGCCAGAGTTGGCCAGGATTTTTCATTGGATTTCCTGTGAAGAAGTTGCTGGGGTCAGGCTTGACCAGGTCTGCCTCTTTATTTTTTTTTTAAAGTCAATTAACAGAATTATTCAATCTGTGCTAAATTTAAAAGGCATTCAGCAGAACCAGTAAGCAAGAGTTCTGTTGTGATTCCAGAGAGATCTATTTTGTGAGGAATTTGACAAGGTTTGTCACTGCCAGTTTAATCCTGAATTAAGTGTTCTTTTATGAAATTTGGAACCTCAAACTTCTTTTCTCTCCCCAGTTAGGGAGTTGAACAAAATAACATACTTTATCATCACCATCAAAAGCTATGTCACAAGGCCCTATGAGAAAATATTTATTCATTCTTATGGCAGTAAATAAACCCTAAGCAATTCAAGCCACTAAGAAGTTCTGTAAAATTGTTCTAAGGATGAGCTATCATTCTCTTGAACGTTTTACTCAAAGTTCATTCAAGGGTTTTTGGAACATGTGCTCTGAAAAGTTGGCAAACTTTATGTACCAGAGATGAACTTTGTATTCTCTTTCCATCTTCTTGACATATTTCTTAAAAAGGCAGTAATTCAAGCCCCTGGCTCTGGTAAAGATGACAACTTTTAGGACAGTAGACAAAAATGCTCTCAAGATTGCTGGCAGCGTTTCATTGCCAGCATGTGCCAGTGTGGAGAGCAGTGAGTCCCAGCCGTGTGCGGAGCTCCTTTCCTCACCAAGGTGGTGCAACCATGGCTGGTGCCAAGCCTCACAGGTGCTCCGTCTGTGCTAAAACTTACCAGCCCTTTTTTTCCCAAGCTAAGTTTATCTTGGCAAAGAAACTTTTCACACTTTCAAGGATGTCAGTGGCCCTTATAATTTTCAAAGGGGGCCTATGAAGCAGGTAATCTTTAATACTATTAACAATGTACATCATAATAACAAATGCCAACATTTGTAGGTATAGTGAAATATTTTATCTTGTTTCAAACCACAAATGAGCAAGATTTTTTCCAGGGTTCACAGTATTACTATGGTCAGTCCAAAAGAAGTATTTCTTACTATGCTTGGCGATGCAATGCTTCAAGCAAAGGTTTTTATATTGGGAAAATCCAGATTAAGCACAAATGCATCCCTTTCACATCAAATTCTCTTCTCATGAGAGTAATTTTGATTGTACTGTGTATTTTCATGACAGACAAATGTAAGATGCTCATCAAAATGTTTGGCTCATAATTTCACTATAATTTGGTTGCACATTAAACACTCATTATATTTTCTATGAAATTTAATGATGAATGTGCAGGCATTAGCTATTCAGAAAAGGATTGGGTTTAAAATGCATTGTGAATGTCACATGCAAAGGCAAAATTAGAAAGTGCCTGTAGATCTTAAGGATAATGGGTAATTTAATCGGTTGGAAACTTAGCTTATTCAGGCAATGGGGAGAGAAGAATTCCGATTATGAGACTTAAGGGTCAGTGAACAAGCTCCCAAATTCCCTGAACCAAGTACAAAAAGAGTAGATTTTTTAATATTTCCTTATTTAACTGGGAAAACTAGTTTTTATATCAAATGAAGACAAGCTTTTGTTCACTCTAAACAAATTTAGAATAACATAGATTGTTATTATTTAAGGACAGATCTGAAGCTTGATTGGAAAAGAAGGATGAGATTCCAAAACGGCTCACACAGATGGGCAGCCCATTGTTACTGGCTCTCGGAGACTTTAGTTCTTCTCTGTGTGAACCTCCTCATACTGCCGCTGGAGTGTCTACACAACACTAGCCTACTCCAGAGTAGGTAATTCAACGGAGCGCAAGATAGAAGCCAGAATGTCTTTTATGACCCAGCCTCAGAAGCCACATTTTATCCTTTTCCTAATAGTCTGTTGGTAACACAGTCAGCTTTGTAGAGTGAGGCAAGGAACAGGGCATGACTACCAGGAGGTCATGACTACCAGGAGGTCATGACTACCAGGATGCAGATTATTGAAAACTATTTTGGAAGCTGACTACTACACCCAATAATAGACAATCGCTGTCATCGTACAAGTGAATCATCTGGAATAGCCACCAAGAGATGAGACTAAAAACACCATTTCTTTCTCTATGTCAGAATTGAAGTGAACAAAACTTTTTAGAGAATAATTCAGTTCTTTAAGGGATTAGAGCAAGTCAATGAATAGACCCAGCAAGTTAACTCAGTGAAATGTGTGCAGTCAGAATAAAAATAATTATTCATCCATTTGTTTGAAGTTATATGCATCACACAATTTTTATGATAATTATTGTTTCCAACATGATTTTTAAAATAAATTTAAGTGAAAAGTTATTTTTATAAAGAAATAAATACTGCCCTGACTGGTGTGGCTCAGTGGACTGGGTGTCATCCCACAAACCAGAAGGTCGCTGGTTCCATTCCTGGTCAGGGCACATGCCTGAGTTGCCAGCCAGGTCCCCAGTGGGGAGCTTTTGAGAGTCAACTGATTCATGTTTCTCTCACACACTGATGTTTCTTTCCCTCTCCTTCTCCCTCCCTTCCCTTCTATCTAAAAATGAATAAATAAAATCTTTAAAAAAGTAATAAGTGCCTTTCAATATATATGATTTATTGTGTATCAACTAATTTATTTATAAAGCATTTAGCTTATTAAATATTTTAATTTTACCAACATAATTTCAATGTTAATAATTATATTTATATATATTATTTTTAAATATTCATGATTATTTTTAATTTCTTACCTTTCCCTTTTTAAAATATATAGAAGCAAAAATACTTTATCTAGTAAAGCAGGAGAATTCAATAGAATAAAATATTATAATGTAATTGAAATTTATTTTTACCTTATATTATTATACATTTTTTCTCCACAAAGATGCAAAAATACTCAATTACCTTTAAATCAACAAGATGTCTTTTTATCAGAAGTAGTACCAAAGAGTGTAAGTACTACTTTCCTTCACATTAGTGAGAGGCTACACACACACAGTGAGAATACACACATGCACGCACACACACACACACATTAATATATATTAGTATGTCACTAATATATATATAGTATATCATTAGTGTATCAGCCTCTCACTAATGTGTTATATATAATACTAATGTGTGTATATTATGTGTGTATATAATGTGTGTATACCCACATATATGTGTGTATATATAATCATCAGCATTAGACATTCAAACCTGCTGTTAGAAAAGCTCAACCATTCTACTATTTTGGACTACAGCCTAAATACAATGTACGAACATTTCAATTTTCTAATTCCCTGCAATATGTGAAGAATTGGAATACAAAGATGACTAAGAGATGGTTTTACCCACAAAAAATTCATCTGTTAGTAGAGGAAACCGACGTCCCCGTGTCTAACCCCCCCCCCCCCGTAAGGCTGCGTGCCTTATCCACCAGTGCAATGATTGTGGGAGCACAGAGCAGTGCGCTAGGGACTCTGCTGTAATGCTCTGCATCCGAATCGAAATCGTGTGCAAACAGCTTTCTGTTCTACAGCTTTACGTGGTTATTTTGTTTTATTTGATACCATGGAAAAATTCAGTTTCCGGTAGACACACTTGCTACCACCTAAGGTTATGTAACTATGTCTTTTGACTTACTCTTTCCTCAGCTTTAAATAAACTTCCTCAGATTCTTTCTGAGCTTGGGTCCCTTTCTTCTCCCGTTCTCAATTTAAATGTTACTCTCTCAGGTAAATCTTAATGACCAGTCTGTCTAAAGTTGGCTTCCAAATTATTTTCTATTTTATTATCTTGGATGTTTCCTTATACAACGGTACTATCTTAATTTTCTCTCTTCCTTGTGACTACTTTGCTGGCTCCATCATTAGCACAGAAGATCAGCACGTGTGATTTGGAGCAGGTGGTGTAGAGAGTGTCCTGGGAGAATCCCTACTCTGAGAAGTTCTTTTTTGCTTATTTAAGGTTGATCAATGTTTGATTCCATTTTTTCAAAATGTCTCAAGAATATCGTAAAGGCATAAAAGAACTAACCTTCTGAATGTGCTTTCACTTTGGAGCTGTCACAGGATTAAGCACTGAAGTTTGAAGAATAGACTAGAAGAGCATTTTTGAAATAATATTAGTCCTTATCAGGTCTCTAGAGAATTTGTTACTTCCCAGTAGAATCAAGACTTATTAATGCCTGCCCTCCCCATCCACCCCAGTCATTAATTATTTAATGGTTGTCCTGTATAGAAAAGTTGCAATGTAAATCTATATTAATAAAATATGAAACTTGAAGAAGCTTTTACATGTAAAGGGATGATGAACTACATGGAAATCTATTCAAAACACAAGGTAGAAAGGGAGGCAAGCAAGTAGAAGGAATTCTTTCCTTTTTGTCTCTGATGATATGCTCTTAAGCAATTCATTAAACAGAGATTTCAATTTTCTGATGTGCAAAAAAATAAAAAATAAAAAGTCATGGGTGAAATGACACCTAACGTTGCTCCAACTGTAGTGTGAGTGTATAATAATATGAATTATAACAAAGAACAAGTCCTATGGGAATTCAGTGTTATTCATACCACTTCTGGCAGAGGATAATAAAAATAAAGCTTTAAAAATTTTTTGTGTTTGAGTGGAGTTCTCAGGGATGCATAGGATGTCTAGGTTTTTAACACAAAGAAAGAAGTAGAAGGTGACAGGTAGGGAAGGGCATTGAAGTGGAGGGAAACACCCAACCAGGAAAAGCAGAAGTGAGTCATAGGAATAATAAGTAATTGTTCTCTTTTTCCTGCCTCGTAGGTTACATATAAGGATAGATTCTGGAGGGCCTTGAGCGCCTGCCTGAACACATTTTATTTTGTTTCCTTGCAAATGAAAATTGCTCATACACTTGTATACACTTCATTGGTGTGCTATATTCTTCTATGCAACATATTTCATCTTCCCAAGGGGAGAAAGACTTAACTGTTATCAGTAAAAAATAAAAATCTGAAGTATTGAGTGTCAGTTGACAAATTAAGTGCTTATTAGGGCATTTATAGTAATCCTTCTTATTAAATTTCTCAAGTTGAAAATTTTGATTTCTACTTTTCCTTGTCATTAATAGGTAAGGATTGAAAGAGTAGTTATAATAGAAATACTCTCTGTGCATGTAAAATAAGTACTGATCAAACCCAACTTATCAATATAATTTGGGAATCTATTTTTTGCATCATATATTATTATGAACATCTGGAAAGCTTTTTTTTGTATAGTGAATCACTGATAATTTATGACATTCATGTTTACTGATGATGCATGATAGATATCAAGTCATCATATTAATTGTTTTGTATTAAAATGTATGCATTTCTTTATTGATCACTATATGTTATTTAAAAATCATGGATTAGATTTATTTTAGGAAAGGGGATCTCCTAGCATAAATACTCATTAAAATCAAATGACCTTCCTTATTTTTAACTACTTCTGCTTCAATTTTTTTATTTGTGTATATACTGGGGTACTCAGTATATAAGAGGTCCTCAGAGAAAACTAATGAAATTGTTTTCTAGGGATTTAACTTTGAATATCTTATTATTATTACATCTCAGCTTTCCTCTGTGTGTTTGAAATGCTTGCTGAAATGGCTTAGTAGACATTGAAAAGGCTAAGAGCAGATTGCTGGTATGGGGAGGGGGGATAAAGCAGCAAAAACTAGTTCTTAAAATGAACTTGGGCAGAGGCCAGAAATACGAGAATGATGAGAATGCTCACTTTAAAGTATTCCGAGCTTTTCTGATAGAAGTGCGGGAGGGTGGCAAATCGTCTCCTGCAATCTGTCTACCGTTCTGCCTACTTAAACACTGGCAAGGGTGGGTGTTTGTAGGTCACAGACTGCATCCTAGCTAGTTAGTCATTGAACGTTCTTGTATTTTTGCAGCATTTCTCTTTGATTCTTATTAGCCCTTCTGACAATTTTACTAGATTCATTTGTTGAACATTGAATTTATTTCTGGCAATTTAAAAAATTTTTGAATTAATACTTTTCTTCTCTTATGTAGGGCATATTTCAACTGTTTTCATTCTGGTGAAATAAACCATACTACCTATAGAACTGTAAAAGTTCTATAAAAGTACTTTTCTTTCCCATTGGGAAAAGATTTACCAAATGGTCAAATGTTTTAAACAACTAAGGATTATTTTATTTACTGCTGACTAAGTTGAATCATTTACCTGCTTTAATCTGTCCTAAAATAGATGCCTATGGCTTCAGGTCATTTATCTGGCTATAATGTAGAACATATAATTTATTTATTATTTTTAAAGGTTGCAATGACCCAAACCCAATGTAATTTAATTAAATCAAAGAATAATCTCTTTCTGAAGTCAATTTATTATTTCCTTTATATTTTTCCTCAAAAATATCTTACAATTATAAACACATATACTTATTTTCTATGATAATTTGTTTGTTCTGTAGGCTTTATTTCCCTTGATGCACCTCTAAAATATTTAATTTTCATCATTTCATCCTTTGTCAAATTTATTTTCCTAGAGTTTCATTACTTACTTTGCTCTCGAACTTTACTTTGTTCAATTATAGGACATTTATATTCCTTAGTTACATATGTAGCAATGGACCTTATGGTTTAATGACTCATTTGACATTCAGAAATATAGTTTTTACCCCATTAATCTTCCTCTTTTAAGACACTTGGAATCTTTCTGTCTCCATTTGTCCTATTAAATCATTAGATTTTCCATTGATGCTTCTCTTTCTTTTTAAGTGTCTTGTTTCAGAATTGAACATGTTTTATTATTTACCAAAAGAGTTCACATCTAATGAAATCATATTTCCTCATAGTTTCAAAAATACACTTGGACTTACGTTGTCATTTTGAGATATGACTTCACATCCTTTGTAGAAGTGCCATACAAAAGTATATAAATTCCCTCACAATCTTTTCTACACTATTCTCCTTTGAATCATTTGGGATATTGAATTGATCTGTTGCTGATAATAGAGAAACTTATTAAATGTGTAATATTTGGTCAGACGTGCATGTTTCTAGTTTTAAATAGATTATTCATGTACTATTAAACAGCTTTCCATAAGTGTTTATCTTTTCCTACCAGGATGCACTGTCAAGTAGTCATTAATATATTTCGTCATTAAACCAATGGAGAGATTTTGAAAACTTCCTTGTACCAATTATGGAAAGAATGGGAGAGTTCAACTTTGCAGAATTCTAATGCAGTTGTGTTATGCTGAAAAGAGGTCAGAATGAGGTTAGGGTAAAAAAAAAAATTCAAATAGCATGCAGTTGCAACCATGTAACAGTATGGTTCATGACCGTGCTAACACAATTGTGCTGGCTTTTTGTTTTATAGTATACAGTTCAGTTGAGAGGATTCTGTGTTTAGTTTAACCTCTTTTTTTTTTTCCTTGAGGTAAATTGATCTTTGATATTCATTATGTAGTTATTTAAAAATTAGTGAATAGTAGACAAGGAATCTCTGTGCATTTACTTCAGCTTTCTCCTTTGGCATTTATATGTACATTAATAAGTTCATATATTTGGTCATATCTGTCCTAGGAATACTTGACTGCATTTCCTTTTATGCAGCTATGCGTTCTCTGGCCAGCTTCTTTAGACTTTCCCCCTCATTCTATACTTTGGTTGGTTCACCATGCCCCAAGAGGCAGTTTTCTTCAGTAGAGTGCCTCTAAATCATCCCAGGCTTGCTTGCTCTCTATTATGGTCCACGAATTGGCAAAATAAGCATCCTTCCTGCTCTGGCAAACTCAGGAAGCATGGAAATGCCTTTCATGGCCACCTCACCTCCCCCTGCTGTTTGAGGAACATGGTGGACATAATATCCTGCCATTGTGTCTGTGGTTCACTCTGCACACTATGAGAGCTGAGGGCCCTTTCACCTGATGTGAGGTGAACAAATATACCTACAGACCTGGATACATTTCTGAAAAAAATGTCCTCTACCAGTCTCTTCAACATCAGTCATATGATACCCTCAAGGGGGGGTTGGTCTGGACTCACAGAACCAGTATTTAACTTCTCTCTTGGAAGCCACAGCATAGAGGGAGGTTAGTATCTCATTCTGGACCATTGGGGAATTTTGATATTAGATTTTTAGTTCTCCATCTTTGAATATGCACACAATTCAAGAAGGAAAACATCCCATTTTAATGGAATGTGTAATTTCAGGAGATGAAAGGAAAACTGTAGAAGAAATAGAAAATATGGATAAGAAATAATGTAAATATCTGTAATCAAGACAATAAAGTACTATAGGTATATATTAACTGTGCATTAAATATATGAAGAAGAAATCTAAATCTTTGCAAAATGTGCTGAAAGAGTACCTAATGGAACAGAAGAAGAAAATAAAGGTAACTTATTGGGACAATAGGGTTGAGGTTCAAACTATTGTTTAAAAGTTTTAAAAAATTGATGGCCAAAGATAAACTTATATACCTAGAGTATATTTTACATTATTTTATTCTTAGTTTAACTTTTACATTAAATATGTGCTACTTTGTAGTAGGGAAATTGAAATTCTATGGCAAATACCTCTTTTGTAGCAAATTCCAATAAAGGGGCATTGACTACTTGAAACATGCTGACATATGGATGAACCTAAACAGAAACCACATTATCGAGTTGATGGCCAGAGAGTGGATAGACTGCTTTGATTGGGTCATTAGTCGAGAAATGAGTGTTGAAGATTATGAAAACTATGTTTTGGAAATAGCTGCAAGGTGGTATTTGGGTTGGATTTAATACTTAACCAAAATCAAACTGCTGTTCTTGACAACTTCAATCAGTGTTTTATTTTATTTTTATCATAATCTGCATGTACTCAGTCACATATTTTATTCATTACAAAACAGTCATTAGGTCTTTCTTCTTTCTTGCATGCATATGCACACACACACACACAATTTCTTTCTTTTCAATAAGGTTCCAAGTTGATGAATTTGTTCCTTGATTTTTTTTTTTTTTTTGTCAGTGCTCTTACTGCACTTGCCAATTTAACTGCTGCAGGTTAGCAGGCTGACAAGTTCATCATAATCAGCATCTATTCCATTCCCATTTTATACTCAAGGTCTATTGTTGCCAATTCATTCAAGAAGGTGTTTTTATTTTAGTGGTGCTTAAGTGCTGGCTTCTGTGCGCTGCGAATGCAGTACTTACAGGGAATGATTCTGTAGAATGGTTCGTTCTGTGTGATTCCAGGCTACTGTGATCTTCTTGTCTATTTCAGATGCATGTGAGAATTTTCTTCCCTCTCATGTAACAAGTGTCGATCTGGCTTGTGTTATCCTGCAGCACTTTGTGGGCCTCTATGTGGGTTCCAGGCGAAGACTTTGACAAAGCCTTTGCCAGGAAAGAGTTCCAAATACATTTTGCTCTTGACAATTAGTATATGTAAAAAGTGAATCTATAGATAACAAATAGTTAAGTGTAAAAATATGTGATGTAAGTTGTTATTTTTTTAGGAAATGAAATTATTGAGGGTTTTTATATGTCTTAATGTTTTATTTCTTTGCTGTTGCATATGTGTCTAACAACCACATTTCACAGCTGTGTATACTGAACACTTCTTTCTTTACCTCATGATGTATAGGAAATGCATTTCTCAGTTAAATGCTTGCAACCAGCATTTTATCTCACTGGAAACAATTCTTAAATATATTGTCAGCATTACCAACAATCATCTGTTTAAGTAAAAACTGATTAAGTCTTTATACCCCTCTGATCAAAAGAATTCCATATTTTTATGCATCTGAAGGTCTTCTCTCTGCATTCTCGATGTGTTATTGGTGTTCGCACTTAATGTGAGAAGATACTACTTGAGTATATATTCTTTGATATCATATTCATTCCTCTTCTCAGGTTGCTGTGAGTTTCCATTATGTTTTATATCCTTTGGGGATTCTTCATAGTAGAAAATCTAGAATCCTCTTTTTCCTCTTGATCCCAATATTATGCTGGTATGCAGGCACACAAAGGATTTTGTTGTTGTTGTTGACTTTTTAACACTTAGAAGGTTATTACTCTTAAGTGTAAAATGCGTTAATGTTGGAAAATTAGAAGCTGTAAGTAATGTGATTTTTTACTGTACCGTTTTAAAAAGAGCCTACCTTTAAAGTATGTCATATTTTCTCTTGCTCAGTTCCCTATTGTTGCTAAATCATCTCCTATCTGGGCATTTGCAATAGCTACTCCATATTCCTTAATCCACCTTTATCTTGTTTATATGGTGTTCTCTTTCAAATGAAGAAATGTCCATGTCATTTCCCTGATCAGAAACCTCAAGGCTTATTCACACTTACAGGAAAGAAGTTACCGTCCTTAGCATAATACTTACATTTCTTCTACATCAGACAATCACTGTTATCACCTACTGTCATATTTACATATACTGAACTATAATTCCCCTGCACACTTTGATGTTTACTGAACTTTTGACAGTCTATTCTACCTCTATACCTCAATTCATTCTGCTCTGTTTGCCTGGAATGGTCATTTCCTACGTTGTTATCTCATAATGGCTTAATTTTATAAAGCCTACATCAAATTCTACTGCCTTCATTTTTTGGGAAAATCTCCCTTTCACATATTCACACTTTATTTTGTTATATTTGTATTACAGAATTGATCTTAATTTAACTCATATGCTGGTTAAATCCGTTATTCTTCTTGTCTACTCAATAATGGAATCCTCGATGGCCTGAATGTTGGTTCCCTCCAAACCTAGCAGCATCTCACATATTCAGTGGTCTTTATTCAGTGTTACATCAGGATATCTTTATTTTATTGTAATATGTTGGCTCATGGAGCATCCATATTTTTCTAATGTTGTTTCTTGTAACACAAAGATCTTTGCATGCTTTACTTCAATTATTATCTGCACTCACCAATAAACTGATTTTAAAAAAAGATTACAAACTTTCTGAAAACAGAGATAATATTTTTCATATTCAAACCCCAATGTTATTTTTAGCAGAAATTATTTGCAGGTGGAAATATTTTGCAAAAGAGATTTTTTTTAAATATGCCTGAATTTGTATACTCATAGCACAGTATCTCAGTAAAGACACCGGACTTATTGAATAGTTTTCTTGACTTTGAAAACTACTTTTTATTGAACCATCAAGGTATATTGGAAGGAATGTGAAGTTTCTGTGAAAAATGTCCAGCTTCAATCTCAGCTTTAAACTATTAATCTATAATTTATTATTTAAATAAATGTAATCATTGATGTGTACAATGTTCTGCAACTTTTTATTTTTTAAACACTGTTTCATAGGTATTTATTCTTACCAGTATCTAGACTTGCCAGTCCAGCTCATTCTTATTTATCACTGTAGAGCATTCAATACTATGGATGTAACAGATTTATTGAAAGATTTTTTAAGGAGGAAGTCACTGAGGTATAGTGGTTAACAACTTTGGTTAGATTCAATTTGTACATTAAACCTTTCAAACCTTACTATACTTCTTACTAATTACATGACACCTTTGCTAATTTGCAATCTGTGAGGACATTACTTCGAAAATAGCTAAGAATTACTAATGCTAGAAAGTATGTTTAGCCAAAGGAACTTTAGCTCTTTCTGAATAAGGATATACTACCAGCAGGTGGCAGCAACTTTGACTGGTAATCATAAATACCAAAAAAATGGGGTTTTATTAACTGTAGGTGGTTCAGGGAGCAATTAAAAATAAATGACCTAAAAATATGACATCCTGGAAGTAGACTTATTAATAGAGTTGTGTTGTATGTTTGTATATTCTATAGTATTATATAAAAATTAATTTATATCTGTGCTGCACCTGATGAAATTATGTCAAGATGTATGCCATTGCCCAGATTGAATCAGCCTTTAAACAGATTTATACCTTGATTTTAAATATAAAGCTATTCTTCTCTGTACGTTAATAAAGGCAGTTGAAAACAATAAATTATAACCATGGCAATCGTAGTTGAAATTCGAAAAGCAGAATGCTTTCCAAAGAATTTCTGTAACTTGGTTGCTTAACAAAGGATCAAAAGAACCCTGGCTCTGGCATCCAGTTATCAAGGTTTATTTTTTCACTCTATCACTTAGACACGTGACTTGAGTAAATGCATACTTGTTCATTGTGAAGTAGGAATAATAATATTGACTTCATCATGTTGTAAGGATTCAATGAGATCATTATAAAGTAAATCATTAGTAGTACCAGGAATATAGTAAATGCTCAATAAAACATAACAGTTATCTTTTCCAAATATGGTCATAAACATTTTTTTAATTAAATATCTAGCCTTATATCTTGGTAAGATCTGTTGTTCTAAAGTCAGTCTCAATGTTTCCTGGATTATTTTATGTGTACTGGATTATATAATATATATATATATATATATATATATAAAATAAAATCCAGTACAAATTCATTTGAAACAGAGGTAGATGTTGAAGTGTCATCTGTTGACAGAGCTAAGGACACAAAATCCAAGCACCCCCATGTTCTATCAAATAGATCTAACGTGTGTCTGAAAAAGTGACAATTTTCCTAGTAGGTTAAAAAAAATACAAGATTTACATCATCCATTTTAAAAGCTCTTGTTTATTGTTTTCCTCTAGTATGTTGCTATATACTGTAAATTAATATACATGTAATATACCCTGCTTTATAAAAAACAAAGAGAAAATTAACTGTTGTTTGTTATTTGAAGTTAATCAGCCCATTTATATCTCTTTTTAAGAAATTAATGTATTTTTCATAACTATTTATTCTGCTTATGCCCCCTCCCCACCACAGTCCCCTCTCTTGTCCATGCCCATGAGTCCTTTTTCCTTTTTGCTCAATCCTTCCACTCCTACCCTCACCCCTTAGCTGTCATCCAGCTCTCTATCTATGAATCTGCTTCTATTTTGCTTGTTAGTCCATTTTGTTCAATAGATTCCACATATGAGTGAGATCATATGGCATTTGTCTTTCTCTGATGGACTTATTTCACTTAGCTTAATGTTCTCCAGGTCCATCCATGCTGTCACAAAGGGTAAAACTTTCTTCTTTTTTACGTATGTAAGTTGTGTAAATGCTCCATAGCTGTGTTATCCACTCATCTACCGATGGGTACTTGGGTTGCTTCCATACCATAGCAATTGTAAATAATGCCTCAATGAACATAGAAGTGCTTATGTTCTTTTGAATTAGTGTTTTAGGTTCTTTCGGATATATTCTCAGAAGTGGGATCTTTAGGTCAAAAGGCAGATCCATTTTTAACTTTTCGAGGTATCTCCATACTGCTTTCCCAGCAGCTGCACCAATCTGCATTCCCACCAACAGTGCAAAAGGGTTCTCCTTTCGTCACATCCTCCCCACCATTTGTTGTTTGTTGATTTCTTGATGACAGCCATTCTGAAAATATGACATTGTATCTCATTGTGGTTTTAATTTGCAGTTCTCTGATTATTAGTTACATTGAGCATCTTTTCATATGTCTATCGGTTATCTGTATGTCCTCTTTGGAGGATTGTCTGTTCAGGTCCTTTGCCCATTTTTTAACTGGGTTGTTCATTTTTTGGTGTTAAGTTTTATAGTTTCTTTATAAATTTTGGCTATTAACTCCTTATCTGATGTATCAGTGAATATGTTCTTCCATTCTGTGTACTGTCTTTTTATTTCAATGATGTTTTCTTTGCTTTGCAGAAAAACATTTTAGTTTGATGTAGTCCCATTTGTTTATTTATTTTTTTTTTTGTTCCTCTTACCTGGGAGGCTATATCTGATAAAATATTGTTATTATTCAATAAATGGTGTTGGGAAAATTGGAAAGATACATTCAGTAAAATGAAACTACACCTTCTTACACTACACACAAGAATAAATTCAAAATGGATTAAAAACTTAAATGTTAGACTTGAAACCATAAAAACTGAAGAAGAAAACACAGGAGCAAAATATCAGACATTACTTGTAGCAATATTTTATCAGATACATTATTCTTAATTTTCATGTTCTTATACCATGCTTCAGAGCCAAGAGATATTGTTTAGAAATATATTTTTCCTTTTGAACATCATAATGGAATAGAATATGAGAGCACAATTTTAAATGAATATAAGTATTTAATTTCCCTCTGTGTACTTTATTTATTTATTTATTTATTTATTTATTTATTTATTTATATTGTTGTCAAGTACATTTATATCCACTTCCACCCCATCTCACCGCCCCCCGCCCCATGCATCCCCACCTCCCACCCTTGAACCTACCCTGTGTACTTTAGTACAGCTTTTAATTGTGAATCTGTAGATGTGCATATTTTTATCTACCATAGCCTGGGAGGACTCAGAACCAAGTAAACTTGTGTGACATTCAGAAATACTAAGTCCTTATTTGGTAATGCTTTATACTTTCTGTAGTTTTCAAAACCAAATTCATTTCTATATAAATAATTAATTTGTATAGAATATACTGTGTACGTAATAGACTAGGAAGATAGATTGCGGCAAACAGTTCTAACAGCATTACATCACGACTCTATAAAATGTACTTATACTAAATCAGAGTGCCATTTTAGAATTAGTGAATTGTTGACATGGAATCTGAAGGAATCAAACATTTATAGCATTTCAGACAACCACTTTCAAATAATGCACCTTAGTAAATTTCAACTATGATGTAATTCCTCACGTTTAAAGTTATTCCCAAATTTTCCCACCTGTAGTGGGTGAAGCCATTAAACACTGTTAAATCAGTGAGCAGGGCCGTGGAAAGAACTCTCCCATATTTCATGGGAGAAATATGAAATTATTCCAGTTCTGCTCATGGCCATATGAGCTCTCATATTATGTGAATTTTCTCATTTCTGTTTTCTTACATGGAAAATTGGGGTCATAAAAGGAACTAAGCTTATATAGGGTTTTAGTGGCAATTAAATGGAATAATAAAGTGTGAAACACAGGATCTGACTCAGAGACCTTGTCAATTTATGGTAATGATTTTCATTTTTATAGAATGCTTCAATTCTTCACCTATTTTCTTTCTGAGTACCCTTGCCCCACAGTGCCATGATATCCCTCTCTCTCACCCACATCTGTACAAAAGTAACTGTAGGCATAAATTCTAAACAGTAGGCTTTGGAATCTGAACTTCATGATTTATCACCTGTATTAATTTAAGGAAAATATTCAAACTTCCTGAGCCCTGTCTATATCTGTAAACAAAGTGAAATGATACTTAGTCCAGCAAGATTGGGGGAGATGCAAGTTTCAGTCCTGGTAATGTTGTGAAGATCACTTATAAACTATCATCATCTCTATGATTTCTTACTGCCATTCTATAAGAGGACTAGAAGAGGTAACTACCTTTCCCTATCTATTAAGGGGCCTTTTGATTCAGGAAGGTAGCAGCAATTTTCCGCCAATATTCTAGTTCCTTATAAACAAAAACCATTTCAGACCTGCTCTATGTAGTTGAGATTCTGTTGAATAGAACATCACAAAATAAGGTTTTATTCATGAGAAGGGAGAGAAATAGATTTCACATAAGAGAGAAACTGTGGTACGTAGAGGTTGTGATATTTTCAAAATGGACCAAAAAAGTTAATTAGTAGTGAGCCGGGAAGTAAATACTCAGAATGAAACCGGAAAAGACACCAGAGCTCTCAATGCCTGTCACTTGCCAAATCCAATAAGCAGAGACAGATATTTAATCTTTACGGGCGCTTTTTCAAATGGCTGGCAATCTGATAAAACGGTGGGTTTGTACCCTAAAACAAACCATCTTACATTTTCTTACCAGGCCAATGTTTTTGTAAGAGGGAATAACCAAGGTGCAGTGAGGGGTTTTTGAAATTCAGGGAGAATTAGGTGAAAGAAACTGCCACATACTTGTCCTGGGCAGTTAGCTATTCCCAGGCATGAGTGGTCTTCTGTCTCCCACTGGGACACAAAGGCCCCTCCCGGCCATGCCTCCACTTGTCCCCAGGCAGTAATCTTTAGCAGTGCCCCAGGAGGTTGGCAATTTCTCCCAGGAGCCAGGATGGGCCTTATCTGTAGTTTCTGAAACAACAGCTTAAACATCTGCATTACTTACTAGGCTTATAACTGTTTTCCTTAAACTAAAATTTTCTAACTCTTTTTTTGAGACCCTTATTTTTTTATTATATTTTATTAATTATGCTATTACAGATGTCCCATTTCTCCCCCATCATTCCCCTCCACCCTGCACACCCCCTCCTACCCACATTCCCCCCTTTAGTTCATGTCCATGTGTCATAAGTTCTTTAGCTTCTACTTTTCCCACACTATTCTTGCCCTCCCACTGTCTGTTTTCTACCCACCATCTATGCTACTTGCTCTCTGTACCTTTTCTCCCTCTCTCCTCCTCCCACTCCCCTGTTGCTAACCCTCCACGTGATCTCCATTTCTGTGTTTCTGCTCCTGTTCTAGTGTTTGCTTAGTTTGCTTTTGTTTTAGCTGTGGTTGTTAATATCTGTGAGTTTGCTGCCTTTTTACTGTCCTATTTTTTATCTTCTTTTTCATAGACAAGTCCCATTAACATTTCATATAATAAGGGCTTGGTGATGATGAACTCCTTTAACTTGACCTTATCTGAGAAGTGCTTTATCTTCCCTTCCATTCTAAATGACAGCTTCGCTGGATAGAGCAATCTTGGATGTAGGTTCTTGCCTTTCATGACTTGGAATACTTCTTTCCAACTCCTTCTTGCCTAGAAGGTCTCTTTTGAGAAATCAGCTGAGAGTCTGATGGGAACTCCTTTGTAGGTGACTGTGCCCTTATCCCTTGCTGCTTCTAGAATTCTCTCCTTCATTTTAATCTTGGCTAATGTAATTATGATGTGCCTTGGTGTGTTCCTCCTTGGGTCCAACTTCTTTAGGACTCTCTGAGCTTCCTGGACTTCTTGGAGTCTATTTCCTTTGCCAGATTGGGGAAGTTCTCCTTTATTATTTGTTCAAATAAGTTTTCCACTTGTTGCTCTTCCCCTTCCCCTTCTGGTACCCCTATAATTCGGGTGTTAGGACATTTAAAGATGCCCTGGAGGTTCCTAAGCCTCTCCTCATTTTTTTTGAATCCTTGTTTCTTCATTCTTTTCTGTTTGTTGTTTCTTTCTTCTTTCTGGTCCACTCCATTGATTTGAGTCCCAGTTTTCCTCCCATCACTATTGGTTCTCTGTGCATTTTCCTTCATTTCACTTATTGTAGCCTTCATTTGTTCATTTAATCTGTGAGCAAAATCAACCAATTCTGTGAGTATCCTGATCACCAGTGCTTTGAACTGTGCATCTGATAGGTTGGCTACCTCTTGGTCACTTAGATGAATTAGTTCTGGGGCCCCGATCTGTTCTCTGTTCTCCCATTTGAGCCATCCTTGTTATTTATTTATTTATTTATTTATTTATTTATTTATTTATGATCTGGTCACGGCTGTTACACAGTGAGGGGCGGAGCCTTAGGCATTCACCAGGGTGGGGCAACCCAGTGGCTGGGTTGTGATGCTGGATATAGGGGCAGGGTCAGATAGGGAACAATGACATTTGCTCCACTCCCACTTGGATTCCAGTCCCTTCTGCCTCTTTCCCCAAGCAAATTGGGGCCTTCTGGTGCTGATTTCCGTGTGGGCAGACTCATGCATGTTCTAGGACCCTGTGGATCTCTCCACCAAACTCTCCCGTGAGGCTGGGACTACTCCCTCCTGGCACTCCAACCCCCACAAGTGTTCTCAATCGGTGCCCTTTAGGCTCTATTTCCCAGTGCTGGGCCCTGCGCTGCGCAGTCTATCTGGCTGCCCATTTATCTGCGTGCAAATGTGTGACCACGGTCAGCCACCTTGTGCACCTCACTTGGTCTGCTGGTTGCCTCCCTGCACTTGGTAAGGGCTGCCTGTGCACTTGGGACGACCAGCTACTGCTCCTTCCCACCTCAACCCCTCTCTACCGGCCACCGACTCCGCCCCTCTTACCAGTCTGGGTGAATCATTGTCGGACTTCAGTACAATTCAATCCTCCATCTGTTCTGGGTGGTTTTTTTTTTTTTTGTTCTATATTTTTGTTGTCCTTAATCTTGGTTGTGAAAAGAGGCACAGTGTGTCCACCTACCTACACCTCCATCTTGGCTGGAAGTCGAGACCAAATTTTCTAACTCTTGAGTCCCCTATCAAGAACACATTTCCCTTTCCTCTCCTGCTCATCTAAAAGGAGATACAATGTATTCTGCACAGTAGGTGATCACACCTGTGTGCACGATGGAATGCTTTCTGGTGTTTTGCAAGGGTTAAAGAAATAAAACGGTACTAAAAGGGAATAACACACCTGTGTGCTTTTGGCCAGTACCATTACCTATTGTTAACTGGCCAAATGTTGTCAAATAAGTGTACTTAGTAGCTAATTTTATGTGAAAAACCAACAAAATCATTGTATCTTTCTGCACGTGTTCAAGGGTGCCTCTGCTACTTGGCTGTGGTGTTATTTTTATTTTAAGAATGGAAACAGGAAAACGGTACTGCTCAGGGTTGTTCCACCATCCTGAAACACACTCCAGAGTTGAAGTTTGCATTCTTTTACAAAAGGACAGCACTTTGTTGCCTTTCTTGTTCAAAGTAAAAGTGTAAAAATTAGGCAATACATCATGACAAGCCACTGTTTTGCAGTCATTATTACATACATTAGCGGGTATTTTAAAGCATGAGTCCTAGTGACTTTGTCCTTTTTGGGGACACGTAATAATTCCCAGAAAAGCACTGCCTGGAATGTTGTATTGATATTATGAAGTAGAATTTATATATAAAAAGGAAATCATACAGATCTGTACTTTTACTAGGCATATACACAGGGCAAATATTAACAATACAAAAATTCAGGTTTTTTGTTCATAAATCCCATTAGATGTCTCATACCATTGATGTCTCAAAAATTTGGTGAATTCCTTAAAAATTAGTTAAATGATTAAAATCAGACAATTGATCATAAGACGATTGCCTATGTTAATGTGGTTAAAATTTCAGGTGTATGAATTTACTTGAAAGTGAAATACTATAAACCTTGATGATAAATGTTACATACTTTAAGAAATGGCAACATTTATGGAAATATATATACCTAGTGTCAGAATAAAATTCTAACCTGTAAAAGCCTCCCTTCTGACAGTGCTTTAAAGAAGTCTTTCCTTGGTGCAGTCTAATAGCTTGACTGTGATGTTTGCCATTGAAGAGCAAGTGCCTGTGCAAATATTAATCTTACATTATTACTGCTAAATATTCAACTGATTTGAATAATAAAATAGCCCAAAGGCTCTTCAATAAAATATGTGATTACTGAAATGGTGCAGTCCCTTTTATCATGCTAGGCATATTCTATACATATATTAATAGATGTCACATTTGCTTAAGTAAATATGTTAATTTATAATAGTGGCAAAACCTGAAGTTTAAATCTTTGCCTTCATAATGCTCTTTCCTGTATATTTAAATTTATCTAGTACACTGCAGTACAATTTTGATGTTGTGTGTGTGTGACAACAGTTGAATTTTTGTTCTGTATTTTTTATTTTAGGAAACTGATATATTTTTAAGAATGTTTTTTAAATAATGATGATACTATCTAATACATATAATAAGTATTATATGCCATGTTCTGTCCTAAATACATGAGTTATTAAAATTTTTAATCCTTGTAACAAACCTATATTTATTTATTTATTTATTTATTTATTCTTTAAATGGCAAAATTGAGGCTGAAAGTGTTTAAATAAATTGCCCAAGGCCACACGGGTAGGAAATGATTCCAGTTAATGTGGTTAGATTTCATAGTCAGTGCCTTTATTTACTAGAATTTATTTAATAAAGATGAACAGTAAATAAGCAAGATGATTTTTTAAAAAATTAAAGTATGCAAATGTGAAACATGACTGTGTGAATAACGACATTTTGGGAAACATTGTGCGTGTGTGTGAAATGGCCTTTCCACTGTGAAAGTGCACAAAGTGAAAGAAACTGATGAAAGTCAGCTATGATCGTGAGTCTTGTTGTCTAACTTTAGAACGCGCACGTCCAGCCATGATGCATTAATGCTGGGTGGAGTACGTGAAGGCTGAAGAATCTACCTAAAGTCCATCTCAGGCTTTCTCTCTGCCATTGCAAGACTAGAGAAACCGTAAGCAAGGACAGATCCAGTATAATTTTGAAGCTGGAAAATGTCCCTCTCAGTTTTCCTCTCCAGTCCTTATTCTGTGCATTAAGTTCTTTGTTCCCGCTCTCTCTGTTCCCCAGCTTCTGTTCTTCTCCAGTTGCATCTCAATTATTTAACATTTTTATGATGGCCTGCCCCAAATTTTCTAGATGTTAGGATTTTAATGTCATCAAACTCAGCTATCTTAAAATACTTGAATCAGTTATAAAAAACATATTTGAGAAACAAGTAGTCTTCTGTATGCAGGATACTGCTTAATGTAGATGAACAAGTGTTTTGAAGTCAGACAATCAGTTTGTTTTCCAGCTCTGTTACTTTTGTGCTCTGTGAGTTTGGCTAAGTTACTTCATCAATCCAAATCTGTTTTCTTATTTTTGTAATCAGAGAAAATAACATTTATCTCATTGGGCTATGGGGATTGACTTTTTTTTAAATGCATACGAAGCATTTAGCACATGGCAGATACTCTATAAACAATGTTCTCCTTCCTCTTCTTGAATATTCCCATGGAAGAAAACATAAGATGTTACGACACAATTCATTCTAAAACTGTCCTCATGTTGGGCTTCAGCCCTCCTCCCTTCAGACCGTGCCTGCCTTTTCTGGTTCACTTCTGGGTCCTGCGGGGCTTCTGACTTCTGGGACCTAGTGCAATCCCCAAACCTCCTGGAACTCAGTGTTCTCATCAGAAAATGGAAGGATTTTATATAAGACATTCTCAGCCTCTTCCCATCTATAAAATTTGGCACTACTTTGCTATATGCTTATATTTTAAGTTTTTCCCATTTTGCTACTCAGTAACTATAAAGCTAGTGACAATGGAAATTTATTTTTCCTTCCCTGTAACTTGCCATTTTAGGGGATTAATTTTAAGGAGATAATTCTGATGATAATGTTTAAGGCAGGAAATTTATTTTCAAATAAAAGCTTAAACTGAATTTTAATATCGATACAATTACAAATGGAGTAGTTCCTGAATAAAGCAGGGCTGAGCTTAGCGAGAACTGCCTGCTTGGCCTCCCTGCGTTTTGGAGTCAGATTTCTCTCAGGACCTCCTGTTCCCCATCGCCAGTGGCTGTCCAAGTACCTTCACTGAGGTGAGACTGAATTTTATGAAACAATTTTAAAACTACTCTTTTCAGTCAAGTGGTGGTTCTTATGGTGGGTCTTTCGATTGCTGCGGCAATCTGATGCAAACTACCTGTGCCGCTGGGGCTTACCACCCAGGACAGATGTACTTTCCAAGCACCTCAGGCTGCTGTTCCTCAGTCCCCCTCACCCCGCACCCTGCCTTCTACTTCTCAAAGGACTGGTTAACTTAATAGTTAATAGAAAAGCCTTTTAGGATAAATTGTCCAACTCCAATTGCTCCATTACAACAACAAAGAAAATACCACATATAATAGAAAAATTTAGGACTCAATATTAAAAACCAGGGCACAAAACATACTGATTCAGAGGTGCTATGTGAAAAGTTTCTTTTCTTCGTTTGTTTTTCACCTTGTGTCTAAGTTCACTGTCTGCTTTCCCGGGAAGGTATGTAGGGTCTTCAGCCGTTGTGTCTATGAGTCCTGTGAGCATTCAGATATTTCTGTCATCCCTTCCAAGGGTGTGGGGTATTCACCACCAACACCTGAAAATGTGAATTACTCTGACTTCATTTGTTTTAGTTCATGTTCCCATGTGATTTCAACTGTGTGTGTGTATGTGTGATTTTATCTTTTGAAAAGGAAATCTTTTTTTGTATTTATCATGTAGTGATCACATCTGAGAAGAGCTCAAGTTGCTTTATCTTTTATCATTGATAGGATTGCTTTATTATGCCTTAAATAAAAAACCATAGATCATATACTATTTTACCTTTTAAATGACAAAATCACATTTCCTCTAATGAGGCTCTTGTACACTAAGTACAGTGCATGGTATTCTATCTTAAATATGCCTCCCCATAGACTACTGCCTGTAATATCCCTAGTTGTGACCTTACATGTGAGAACTTTTCCATGTAGATTTTCACTAATGCCAATGAGCTTTTAAAATGTGGATTTGACATTTCTGCAGTTATATGAGGACTGGCTTTATATTTTTCAGTATCTATTTGCAAAGCTATTAAGTGTTTCTCCACATTGCAACTCCTTTTTATCATTGTTTTAAAACTTAGAATTTGTGGGAAGGAGAAAAATCAGTAACAATTTTTATAGCAGGTTTACATTTGTTCAGTATGAATATAATTCCATTATATACTTTTTATATATAATCTACTTCAATTACCAAATTAGATGAGGCATAAAACTGAATATTGTTACTATATTTTGACTCTCTGACTTATGTATCTTTTAGATGGCATTATTCCCTTAATTAATCATGCATAAACATAATTTTCTGCATATTATTGAGGATTTCCTGAAATATGCTATCATCCTTAAAATTATTCCATGCTATTCAAATACTTTCTCTTCCATTTTGTTGCATATAACTTTTGAAGCACAGAATATAAAATTTGATTTTTTAAAACTTGGCACATGTTTTCTATTTAAAAGCTCATTTTTTTCAATGATATATGCTTAACATTCCATAGGAAATAGCATTACTTGTCAATAAAAACAGCAAAATGACTCTGTTATAGGCACACAGTGCTTGATAGACTGGTAATGATCCGTTCTATGAGTGACGCAGACTTAATGATCCAGAGCCCCAGCTCATGCAGCCATTCCAGTGGCTAACTAGCCGTGCCCCTTACTCACTTTTTCTTATATCTTAAAAAAAAAATGTTAGAAAATAAATGACAATTTTCATGTATATCTTTTTTTATTGTTGTTCAAGTACAGTTGTCTCCATTTTCACCTCACCGGACCACCCCACTCTACCCATCTCCACCTCCCTCCCTCAAACCCACCCCCTTTGGCTTTGTCCATGTGTCCTTTATACATGTTCCTTGATGGCCCTTCTCTTATTGTCCCTTGTTATCTCTCTCCCCACTCCTTTCTTTTTACTGTCTGTTCTTTATTTCAATGTCTCTGGTTATATTTTCCTGGTTGGTTGTTTTGTGATTAGGTTCCACTTAAAGGTGAGATCATATGGTATTTGTTTTCCACTGCCTGGCTTATTTCACTTAGCATAACGCTCTCCAGTTCCATCCATGCTGTTGGAAAGAGTAGGAGCTCCTTCTTTCTTTCTGCTGCATAGTAGTCTACTGTGTAAATGTACTATAGTTTTTTTTATCCACTCATTTACTGATAGACACTTAGGTTGCTTCCAACACCTGGCTATTGTAAATTGTGCTGCTATGAACATTGAGGTGCATAGGTTCTTTTGAACTGGTGTTTCAGGGTTCTTAGGGTATCTTCATCATCATACAAAAGAATACTGAAGTTGCTTCCTTTTTCTTCCTTCTCTCTAAATAAATATCTTTTTCATTTTGTTACATTTTTATTTTACACTAGTTTATTTTCTATACTTTCAAATTATTTTTATGGGATCAATCTTTGCATATCAGTCTAAATAATTGGCTGATCTACTATCTTCTTTAACCACTCACTTGACTCAATTTTCTTTGCCCTTGAACAATTTAGAGATATTTATGCTGTTTAATATTCTTAAATTTTCATTTTTATAAATGTTCAAATTTTTGCACCTTTTATGTCATTCATTTATTAAATATTTTATTGATCATTAGACCCCAAGTTTGGAGTGTAAAGCGTGGTTCTTGCCTTCAAAGAGCTCATGATTTAATAAGGGAAATAAACATTGAAATTCCTGCAATTTTCAAATGGCTATAATAAAGGTATATGTATGATACAAGGGGATACAGATAGCAGAAAGTGATAAAGTTTATTTGGAGAAGGTCAGGATAATTGACAAAGACAAAAGTATTTGAGCAGACTGTGAATAGGTATACTGATGATTTAAAAGGGTGGGGAAAAGGCATTCTATGTAAAGGTATCGATGTTTGCAAAGACATGACATAAATGACTTAATGCTTCAAACACAGGGTGACAGGCTCAGGAAACTGCACTTTGCGAGTAAAGTGGTCAGAAGTGGGTAGGTGCCAGGAGACAGGGGGTTGTCTGTCTTTATTATGCACATTTATTTATTATAGAGTCATTTATCAGATCTCCTGATCGATAGCATACTTTCATGTGGATTCTATTTATGCCTACGTGAAAATAGATATCTTTGTGTGAAAGCCTTCAATCGGAGGAGTGTAAATAAAATTCATGCTTTTGACACACAATTCCAAAATAGTGTGAAAGACAGATTAGAACAAGGATGACAGAGTCAATTTCAAAGCTGGAGAGAGCTGAGGTAACAGAGGATGAAGGCTTAGACCGCTGCCATGCTGTGGTGAAAGAGGGAGAAAGTGAGGACTGTTTAAGCTTTGGATTAAATAGGATTTGAAAGATTGGATGTGTAGGGTGAAGAAGTCTCTGAGGTAACTGGTTTGATTACCTCAGTGGATTTGTGGAGCCAGTTATTAGAACAGAAACTTTAGGAGACAGTGTTGGAATCAGGGCAGGGAAAGCAATGCTGAATATTTTCGAGGGAAAGTTTTATGAGTATGATGTGTTGATAGAAAATTTGAGTACAATGATTCTCAAACTTACGTACATACACATCCCTGGGGAATCCTCCTCACATGCAGGTTCTGGCTCAGTGGAACTGGGGTGGTGCCTGAGATTCTGTAGTTCTGACAAGCACCTGGCAGACGGCCATGATGTCTGCTGTTGGACCACACTTTGCATAGCAAGGATCTAACAGACCGTTGGATTTAATACTCAACTAAGAGATATGAACTAGAGATGTAAACTCATAAGGCCCGAGCATATTTGTGGCAGATGAAACCTGATAAAACCCTTATTAAAATATGATAAAAATTAGTTGGCAAGTGAGGAACCTTGACTTTTAGACCAATGGTACTTGAATCTAAGAAGCGCACATAAAATGAGAAGAAAAATAAAGACTATGACTCGTATCTGTTGAGCAAGACCATTTGAGGAGTGGATAGAGAAATAGAAAGCAGCTAAGCAAATGGAGGATTGCTGGAGAAGAAAAAAGGTTGGGAATTCTTCAAGTTCCTATAGTGAAAAGAAAAGAGGTTTGGGGGAGAAATGGGTCAGCAATGTCAAAAGCCACAAGCAATGAAATTAAGATGGGTTACAGACAACATTCATTTTATTTAGGATATTTTCAGTTATGCAGTTGGTAGCCATTTCTGGGCAATTTCAGTGGAGGCAAAAGTCAGCAGAAGACAGATAACTGTGGTTTGAAGATTGAATTGAGAGGTAAGGGATCAGAAGGAATAAAGAGAAATTGTTTTTTGTTTGTTTGCTTAAAGAATTTAATTGGAAACAATATAAAAAAAGCATAGTTGATAAAAAATTCTTATATACGGTGATATTTTAATTTCAACTTGGCTGGCAACTGGTTTTACTCCTTTTTTTTCTTTATTTTTTAGAGAACTCTAAAACCTTAGGCAAATAAATAGATTGGGAGTAGAGACAAGGGCATTAGTTGTAGTCTGTCATTAACAATCCGTTTAATAGAACTGGGAAAATGACATCTTCAACCAACCAGTCCAAATTCCATACTCCCATCTCTTCCCCCATCCTTCAATTCTTACTAGTAAATCAGTCACAGTGAGAACCACTTCACAGCAGAACAGGGATAATACTTTACTTGACCCATTGAACCATCTGCTTTAATTATGTCACTTCTGGAAAGTGGGGCTCTTTTCTCCAGAATTGAAACTTAGTTTTTGGCAGAAAGTCCAAAGAAAGACAAAAGTTATCATCCACGATGCATTTAAATGCTGCTAAGTGAAAATCAGATTCTGGGCAGATCTAGAAATTAAAACTTTCTTTTATTTTCTCAATTTAACCCTGGTAAGAAAGGTAACTTTCTTCAGTTACCTTTTCTGTTTTGGGGCTACTCATTGACTGGTTTGAAATTGATCATGAGCTGAAACAGCATGGATGATATTTTAACTTTTGATTCCCAGGGATTAGCATAGTGGCTGAAAACTTGAAAGCCGTTCTCTAGATGTTTACTGAATCAATCAGTATATTTTATTACTTAATAAGGGCCTTACACACCATAATGGGGTAGTGATAAGCTAGTTAAAATACCCATTTCAACTTTAAGTGTGGTGCAGCCAAAAGGCATTTTGGAAACACTTTATTTCCAATGTGGTAAGAATGCTGTGAGAGGATTTTGGTCCAGTATAAAGTTTACTATCTATCAAATCCTTCGTATGTTTAAAATGTAGTAAATAGAATTTGAGCAGCTTCTGGCTTTTTTTTTTTCCTGGTGAGGTCAATGTGGAAGGTTATACTCTATGAGATATAAAAATTTAGCAATATGTTTTAAGAGCTATGTTTTGGTGTCTAGACTAGACTGGAAAGTGTTTCTTAAAAGTTTAATAGACTTTCTTGATGTTTGAATCATAATTCACTTGTAGAAAAGTGAAATTGGATTGTTTCGCTGTAACTCCCAAGTGGCAAATCATTTCAAGAGCTCTATGAATAGGTGCATTTGCACACTCTGATTGGCTACCCTAAAGGCAGAAGCAATTATATTATGCTAATGTGCATATTATGCTCAGAAATCTGAATTTACCATTCTAATACATCAATGTATATTGTCTTTTTAAAGAGGTAAGCTCATAGCTGTCATGTTTTGTGAAAAGGATGCTTGTAAAGCAATTGTCAGGTTCAGGGAACTTGAAGCATTCTTACATATCACGGTAATGATCGAATCTTCCCTTTGACAGTAAATAAAGAGCTGAATATAGTGATAATCATGATTAAATATAACATGGCTGTGCAAACATTCTGTAAAAGGTACTCTACATCTTTATGTGGAGTTCATAACAACCTGAGGAACATTATTTGGAAATTTGCTCATTAAGAGCTTGGCAGAAAAGCATTTTGTTTGCATTGCCTAATAAAATGGACCAGTGGATACATAATTTTTCCTGAGGCATGTAGTTTATGGCTGAAAATGTTGTGATGTTTTTGTGACACCATTTACCACCAATTTTTATTTATTTTATTTTAGAGCTCATCAGAAGTTTTAACAGGGTAAATTTCCTATAAAAATGAGTTGCTTCAACTAAGAAACATGAGATGATACATAATACATACAGATATTTTAATCCTTATTTTAGATAGAGATAAAAAAATATATGATGAGGTGGTTAAAACTTTTAGTATGTAGAATTTTTTCTCAAATAATTTCTGGTATACCCTTCAGTAAAAAGTCATGTAGCCAGATGGCTTTACCTGAGGAATGACCTGTGTAAGTCAAATATTGTATTCTAAATTTTAACAAGGGTGATTTTATGAATTAAAGAGAATTAGAAACTTTTATATTGGAGCTGGGTAATAAAAGCTTATATTCTTTGAAATATGATAGTGCTTCATTACTTATATAATGAAGGTACGAGTTGTAAGCAACCCACTGAGTTCACTGTCTTTGTCTATGACTGTGATTATTCTTTTGTTTAAACAATACAGTGTACCAAGAGAGCATGACATAATTTCATAGGAGAATATAATAAAATATAATGACATTTACTGGTCCCTAATTCTCCTACTATGTTATTTTGTTGGTTCATTAAACGTTTTTTTCTTCCACTTTAATGTTTATTGATCTCCAGTGAATATGAAAGCCCTTATATAGCTCAGCTCTTTAATTTGTTATTTGAGTAATTACTGTTCTTGTGTTTTTTGTTAAGATTTTTTTTTATTAAAATGTTTTAAACATGGAATGTAATCTGTCAGGGACGCATTGTATTAACTTTGAAAATCCCTTGCTTTAATTTACAAGATATTTTCTAATCTCATTATGGGGGATTCAGCAGCATAACTCTCATCATTTACATAAGAACAGGCCAATTGGCCTCTCTAGGTGGGG
The DNA here is from genome assembly GCA_004027475.1 of Anoura caudifer. NCBI lineage: Eukaryota > Metazoa > Chordata > Mammalia > Chiroptera > Phyllostomidae > Anoura > Anoura caudifer. Next base: position 69,378 of record PVKU01006694.1, read on the forward strand.
GGATTTGTATCCTCATTTTAAAGCACTAAGCCTTTTTAATATCCACCTGATAAATCAGCTTTTAAGATTCATCTAGCAAATAGGTGTTGGAGAAACTGTAAACACTTAGCTAAGTGGTTACAAATACATAAGCAATTACAATGAGGTAATTTGATTCATGTAAGGGTTTGGGCTTAATTTGAATCAGACAAGTGTCAAGGACTCTGCCAGTTCCAATGCCACCGCTGCCACCACCACCACGAAAACAATAGAGACCTTTGCCTGGGCCGACAAGGAAAGAGTCAGGAGTCATGTGAGATTTCTTTTCAAAAACTTCTGCCACAAAAATGATGATTCCGAGGACACTGAAATGCAATAGATTGAGGAAATGAAATACTCTTTAATAAAAGAAGTTGGATACACACAAATTGTATTCTTCTTTAGGGATTTTTATTACCTCAGGGTAGTTCATTGCACTGGAATGCAATTATTTGTGGAAATAAAATGCCGTTTAATAAAAGGAGTAAGATAGTAAAGATTTTATTCTTAGTGATTCGAGTCATCCCATTGTTTTATATTATGAGTCTTTGGCACCTAAAAAAATACAGTGAAATAAAAAGACCTTAAAAATTGGCATTGCTCTATAAGAACTTTTCAAAATCCAGTTGAATTATTATATTTGTTTTATTCTAACTATTTTAAAACATTAACTTTTAAATGTTAGCTTATCAAATCTTTAGATACTTTGTATTTTTGTTGTATAAGGTATCTTTATAAAATTAAATATTCTAAATACTTGCTACTACTATACAAAAATGCAATAGTTTTCTATTATGTTGATTTTATATATAGCAACTTTGCCAAATAAATATTAAATTTAATTATAAATTTGTAAATTCTTTTGTTGCTTCCATGTAGGTAATCATATCAGTTTCCAATAATGACCATTTGGATTCTTTGTTAACAAGTTATACAGCCTATTTTTTCAACTCATATTATACTGGCTAAAACATTTATTGCATTTTAAAATGATGGTAGAAAATATGTGTCTGGTACCAAAAGAAACACATTTAGCTTTCACCATGTACAACACCTATTGTCTTTACCATGTGCTCTTAATAAATTTAAGATTTTGTTATAGATATCCTTTAGTTTTTTTTCTGTTTTTAACTATATTTTATTGATTATGCTATTACAGTTGTCCCATTTCTTCCCCATCATTCCCCTCCACCCTGCACACCCCTCTGACCCACATTCCCCCCTTTAGTTCATGTTCATGTGTCATAAGTTCTTTAGCTTCTACTTTTCCCACACTATTCTTGCCCTCCCCCCATCTATTTTCTACCCACCATCTATGCTACTTGTTTTCTGTACCTTTTCCCCCTCTCTCCTCCTCCCACTCCCCTATTGCTAACCTTCCATGTGATCTCCATTTCTGTGTTTCTGCTCCTGTTCTAGCTATTTGCTTAGTTTGCTTTTCTTTTAGGTGTGATTGTTAATATCTGTGAATTTGCTGTCTTTTTACTGTCCTATTTTTTATCTTCTTTTTCACAGATAAGTCCCATTAACATTTCATATAATAAGGGCTTGGTGATGATGAACTCCTTTAACTTGACCTTATCTGAGAAGCACTTTATCTTCCCTTCCATTCTAAATGAAAGCTTCACTGGATAGAGCAATCTTGAATGTAGGTCCTTGCCTTTCATGACTTGGAATACTTCTTTCCAGCCCCTTCTTGCCTAGAAGGTCTCTTTTAAGAAATCAGATGACAGTCTGACGGGAACTCCTTTATAGGTGACTGTGAGCTTATCCCTTGCTGCTTCTAGAATTCTTTCCTTCATTTTAATCCTGGCTAATGTAATTATGATGTGCCCTGGTATGTCCCTCCTTGTGTCCACCTTCCTTGGGAGTCTCTGATCTTCCTGGACTTCCTGGAAGTCTATTTCCTTTGCCAGATTGGGGAAGTTCTCCTTTATTATTTGTTCAAATAAGTTTTCCACTTGTTGCTCTTCCCCTTCCCCTTCTGGTACCCCTATAATTCGGGTGTTAGGACATTTAAAGATGTCCTGGCGGTTCCTAAACCTCTCCTCATTTTTTTGAATTCTTGTTTCTTCATTCTTTTCTGTTTGTTTGTTTGTTTGTTTGTTTCTTCCTTCTGGTCCACTCCATTGATTTGAGTCCCAGTTTTCCTCCCATCACTATTGGTTTTCTGTGCATTTTCCTTCATCTCACTTATTGTAGCCTTCATTTGTTCATCTAATTTGCAACCAAAATCAACCAATTCTGTGAGCATCCTAATCACCAGTGCTTTGAACTGTGCATTTGATAGGTTGGCTATCTCTTGGTGGCTTAGATGAATTAGCTCTGGAGCTTAGATCTGTTCTCCTATTTGAGCCATTTTTGGTTATTTATTTTACTTTTTTTTTTTTTGGTCTGGTCGTGGCTGTTATGTAGTGAGGGGCGGAGTCTTAGGTGTTCCCCAGGGCGGGGCATCCCAGTGGCTGGGTTGTGATGCTGGATGTAGGGGCAGGGTCCTAGAGGGAACAATGGTGCTTGTCCCGTGCTCTCTCTGATTCCAGTCCCTTCTGCTGCTTTCCCCAAGCAAATTGGGCCCTTCTGATGGTGATTTCCATGTGGGTGGGTTTGTGTATGTTCTAGGACCCTGTGGGTCTCTCCAACAAACTCTCCTGTGAGGCTAGGAGTCTCTCCTGGCACTTCAACCCCCACAAATGTTGTCAATCAGTGCTTTTAGGCTTTATTTCCTGGTGCAGTGACCCTGGGTTGCGCAGTCTGTCTCACTGACCATTTTTGCCTGGTTTATATGTGTGCAAATGTGTGACTGAGGTCAACTGCCTTATGCACCTCATTGGATCCAATTGTTGCCTTTCCACACCCGGTAACCACCGCCTGTGCACCTGGGGTGTGCCAACCACTGCCTGTGTGCCCAGGACCACCAGCCACTGCTTTTTCCTGCTGCGATCCCTCTCTGGTGGCTGCCAACTCCACCCCTCTTTGTCGTTGTCGGACTTCCGTACAATTCAATTTTCTATCTGTTTTGGTGGGGTGTTTTTTTTTTTTTGGTTCTAAATTTTTGTTGTCCTTAATTTTGGTTGTGAGAGGAGGCACAGTGTGTCCACCTATGCCTCCATCTTGGCCAGAAGTCCCCTTTTTCAGTTTTTAAAGATTCTTGTAAACATAGGTTTCAACTTTTTTAACGTGCTTTTGGCATGGCAGCACAATGTATTTATGACCATTGTGTCAGTGTCAACAATAACTTCTTCGCACCATCTGTGTACATTCCTAATATTTTTTCTTTAAGTCTGCATGTTCTAGCGGTTGCCAAAAGAATGTTGTTAACACCTGACACACTATGAAAACATATTTAACATTTCCTTCCAGTAACTATGTCAATTTTTTGTTTAATTAATTTGTAGCTATACTATATGGTCATCTAAAATTAAACATTTATATATTTCTGCTAAATTAAAACATATCAATTTGTGTAACTAATTATCTCTACTTTTTTTGCTAGTTTGTTTTACTACTTTACCTTATGATTTACTTTGATATTAACATAATTATATCAGCTCTCCTTTGTTTAGAATTTGCCTGATATTTCTTTTTTATTTTTGACTTTTAATTTCCATTGTATTTATGTTTTACACATTTTTTTGGTAAATAATATAAAGCTAGGCTATGTTTTCTTTTATCTAGTTTAACAATTTTTATCTCTTTTAAACTAGCAAGTTTTCCAATTCTTTGGTTTTTGTGGGAGGAGCATTTTTCCTGTTTTAGTTACTAAGAGTGTTGCTTGTCTCATATTAGAGGAACTAATTATTTCAATTTTCCACCTTTTCTGGGCCCCATGTTTAGTCTATTGCCTTGAGGAGTGGCCTGAGGTATCCAAACTAAGACACTCAGGATAAGAGAGTTTTTATGGCTTATTTCTCTTTCTTCTGGCATTCTTATAATTTTTGCCTCTGAGGATTTTCTTCCCCTGAATTACCTGCCCTTTATTTTTTAGGTGATCTACATTGAGAATAGTTTCCTCAAAATCTATTATGCTTCGTTGCCAGAAACAATGGGAATTAAAAGAAATAAAATATGTAGATTGAAAATCCTAGACAGCAGCCCTGACTGGTGTGGCTCAGCTGGTTGGGCATCATCCCGCAGAGAGAAGGGCCACTGGGTGAGTTCCCAGTCAGGGCGGTGGGGGTGAGTGTAAGAGGTAACCCGCTGACGTTTCTCTCTCACATCGTTGTTTCTTTCCCTCTCATGCTCCCTCCCTTCCCCTCTCTCTACAAATAAATTTTAAAATGTGTCTCACCTAAAGCAAAAGCGGTAATACGCTCTGAAAGCCACTTTCTTTTTTTATTGCATAAATGTTTATTATTATGTAGCAGACACAGTACATGAGGTTGGAATGCTGTGGAATAAAGCACCTCCCTGTTCTTCTGAGACTTACATTGTGGAGGGAGGGAGCTAGTAAGTAAATACATACAGGTGTGGATTCTACAGTGCTTGGGGAAAGAGGATCCAGGAAGATGGGACAGCAAGTGCAAAAGCTCTGTAGCATGAGCAAACTCAGGTTAGTTGGGTAAGTGACTTTGTGGAAGAAGTCATAAATTGCTTTCTGGGACCATCGCCCCTCCATCCTTGAATTTCAAGAAGGAGTCCTGAATCTCTTAGTTGCTGAGTGAACACATTCTCTTTGATGGGCTACCATGTTACTTGGAGTAGGTCTAGGCCTGATTTGTAACATTAAAACCAGCCTTGCAGACGGTTTGGGGATTTTACTTCCTTCCAGCAAAAATGCTCTGGGAGGCCAGTGCCATCCAGTGAAAGCCACGTTCTTAAAACAAAAACCTTAGCAAAGAAAACTTTAGAAGTAACCTAGCCAACTTTCCATTTATTTACTTCCTCAGTTTTGTCATCTGAAAAACAGGAACTATAATACCTGCTTTTATAGCATTAGTCCTTTTCTTTCTTTCTTTCTGAAATTTTATTTATTTCTGTTAAGATAGAGGCGTGGGGGGAGAGAAACAACGTGAGAGGTGAAACATTAATGTAAGAGAGAAACATCAATCAGTTGCCTCTTGATTGGTTGCCTCTTGCACATGCCCATACTGGGGACCAAACCTGCAACCTAGGCATATGCCCTGACTGGGAATCAAACCAGTAACCTTTTGCTTTGTGAGATGATTCCCAACCAACTGAGTCACACAGGTCAGGGCAGCATTAGGTCTTTTATTAGAACTAAAATATGTGAAACCCTTGGCTCATTGATAGCCACATACTCAGTAAATGGTAATTAATATTAATAGTCAAAGATTTATGTTAATGAGAGTATTTAAATGAGGAATGCCTTTTAAGAGGAACTGGAGGTAATAAAACATGAACTGCTAATGACACTATGAATGATTTGAGGTTAAAATGCACAACTTCAAATTTACAGTGCATGGGGCATGAGGAAGTATGATATGGTATGGCAAATTAAGCACAGTAATGAAGCTTAACCATTATTCAGCTTTTATCAAATAGAAGTGGCAACTTTAAAATTAAGACAAAAGCAATTTTAAAATGCCTTTGCTGTATCAAGGCTTCTACTTGTTTGAAATGTATTTACTGATCTGACCAAAGTTTTATGTATGTCATTGATGGTCCTTTTATTTTATTAGTTCTCCCTAGCTTTTAGGAACTTTTGAAAAATTTTCAGGTTCATATGGATGGCACCAGGGTACAGCACAGCTGCATTATAATAGCACATTGTCCCTTATTTGCTTTTATTCTATCACTGTTTATCACTGAACAAGAAAAGGCTCTTCAGACTTAAGAGCATTTTATAGCTGTGCATGTGCTTATGCAAAATCGTATATGTGCTAAGTCTTTGTGGTCAGGACTATATACGCACCTGTGGAAGAGAAAGGAATCCCTGGATATATTATTTTACAATCCTATTTTAAGACACCAAGATCCATCCCCTTTATTTTCTCAGTTAGATCATAATGCCTAAACATGAGACTCCAAGATTTATGAGCTCTGCACTGCTACTCACTTATTTTTTAGATTTTATTTGTTTATTTTTAGAGAGAGGGGAAGAAAAAGAGAGGGGGAGAAACATCAATGTGTGGTTGCATCTCATGCATGCTCCTACTGGGGACCTGGACACAACCCAGGCATGTGTCCTGAGTGGGAATCGAACTGGTGACCCTTTGGTTCGCAGGTTGGTACTCAGTCCCCTGAGCCACACCAGCCAGGGCTGCTTACTTGAGCTAAAAACCCTGAAATCATCCTTTACTTCCTCACATCATGTTCAATCCATGAAGAATATCCTGATTTTTAACATCAAAATACATATAGAGTCATATATTCTGATTCCCTCTCCCACCTCCCACCCCAAAGCTGTCATCCTTTCTCCCATTTCCAGACTTGTCTTGCTGCTTCTACTCTCGCTCTTCCACAGCATATCCTCTGCAGAGCAGCCTGAAGAATGTCTACACCAGATCTCGTTACATTTAACTAAGATTCCTCCACTGTCCTTCCATCACACTTAAATAAAAGCAGATAATCCTCACAGTGGCCCTGACTATTCCCTGGAAAACAGTGTACTGTGCTTCTCTTTGCTTCAGTCCAGACAGAGTGGCCTTCCTTTGGTTCCTGAAATGTCATTCCCAAGATACGCACGTGACTGCTGGAGAGCAGTCCCTGCAGTGTTCTCCTTTGGCCTGTGTGACCTTGCTTCATAGCACTTACCATTACCTGGCATTACATTTTAATGCCTATTTGTTCATTTTGGATGTTCTTTGCCTTAACTGCATACCAAATTTTCTGAAAAGTTATCAAAATTATAAATTACATACACAGATGCCAGAATTACCTAGAGGTGTTATATAGATGAATCTCTTGTTGGAGTAGGAGAGGGAGACACCCTAGGCATTGACAACTTTTAAGAACTCTGCAGCCAAATGACAACCACTGTATATTTCTTTTTTTTCTCTCTCTGTAGACTATATGCTTAATAAAGGCAAGGTATTATCTATTTTTTTCACTCCTCTATTCCTAGCTCTCAGAATAATACCTGGCATGTAGTAAGTTTTCAATAATTAGTTGTTCATAATTAAACAAATTTCTTAGTAATCCTCATCTAGAATATACAAGCAAACAAACATGCACCATTGGCTCTATATAATTCAGTGACCTCTATACTTCCCATTTCTTTATTAGTTCATTCATTCATTTAAGAAGTACTTACTCAGTGCATTTAATGAGCCAGACAATATTCTAGGCTCTCAGATCAAGAGTTAAATAAATATATATCTCTATGTTTGTGGAGCTTACATTCTTGTCGAGGAGTCACATGCTGTAGATAATTGTAGTTGTAGAAATAAGAAAATCTATGTTCTTTTACAGACTTTTTCATTATTCAATGGGTTTTCTTAAACCGCCCCCCTTAACTTTTGGGGGACTAGTCATAACATTATTTAAGGAATTCTTCCCTTTAAGTCAATGTAATTGAAACTGTTATTTTTGTGCTGCTGTTTAAAACATCATTTCAAGTAATTTTAGAAGATTCTTTCTTAAACTATGACTAATTAAAGGAAAACCAGTTTTATGCTAAAGAAAATAATTGGAGTGTAACAGATTTACAAGACCTGCTACACCTGTCATAAGAAAAGCTCTTGGTTTTCAGAACAAAGGCAGCTGGAGGGATAGCTCAGGGGTATTTTGATGGCATAAATACTGGAATCACTTAAAATTTCTTTTGAGTTTTTTCACATACTGATCACTCACTTAATTTTTCAGCCATTTACTCAAAACGCGTCTTCAGGTGCTAAATATTACTATGTGGTTTGCCAAGTCATAAAGGTTTAACACATGTCCTCTGCTCCTAAGAAGCTCATTTTATCATATTACTTTTGTAAACAAATAAGGACAAATACTATGTCAAAGGTAGTATAAAACAAGTGGTGCACATTGCAAGGGAATTGAGCCCCCAGCTTGTGTGGTGTCAACTGACAAAGCTTGCTTTTATTGTAGTTCTTCATCTACTCATGTTACCTGTTCTTTTAAGTCTCTCCTTTTGACTTATACATGCATGCTACATGTGTATTATACTTACATATGTGCATATTCACACTGCATTGCATTCACTCAATACATATATTTTTTTTCAAATTATATAGAACACAAAATAATTGTAAGAGCTGAGTCATAAAAGTCTAGAAAAAAGTCCAATAAATCCAAATATACATCATATTCAAAGCTTCCAAAAAAGCTAAATAAATAACTGTACTGAGGTATACGACAAAAGAACCAGAGGTTATAATTAACTGGATATAAAACCAGAATCTCCAGGAAGATCAAAATGTTATGGCACTGTAATGACTGCACATTAGACACAACTTGGTGGCCATAAGCTGTCCCTCTGAGAGGAGTGCATAGCAGTGGTTCTTGGAGGGAACACAAACACCTGAGCTCTAGGAATGTGGACTTTTATAACTTGCTGTGCATCTTGTTCCAGGCTTACAGGTTGGTAAATACCATGTACAGGTTGGTACATGGGATAAAGATCTCAACACTCAAGAGCAAAACATCTTGGGTTCAATTCTGTTACTTTCTCCATAGCAACTTTTGGAGGAAATTCCAGGAATTTTATAAGTTTTTTTAAATTTATTGCCTACTTTTCATTCTTGGATGGTTCTCTGGTCCTTTCATTTTCGGAGGCAGATGAGTCCAGGAGACAGAGTGTGGGCTCCAGAGGCACACAGGCCTGGCTTTCCAAGCCAGGTCACAATCACACTCTCTTGGAAGAATTAACTCTCTAATCCTCAGTTTCTCTGTCTGTCAAATAGTAGCAGTTTATATCTCGCAGGTCTTTTTGAATGATTACATTAGAAATTCTTTGTAAAGGGTGGTAGGTAACAAATGTCAATTTCTTCCCGAATCTGCCTGTCTTGTACATTACATCAATTTGGGTTTAATCTCTTGTTCTTGCTTGGGCCGGTTGTCATCACGGCTCCTCTGAGATTGGATTCAAACCCATCAGTGATACAAGAAATTTATTTAATAAATAAAGGTAATTGAAATACAAAAATGTAAGGTGACATGATTTCAGAATGAAAGATAATTTTCAAATTGAGAAAATTCAGCTGTATATGAAAGTCACTGTAGTATTCTCGTTATTCTCATTTATCTGTGGAACAAACAAAATGTCAGCCTAGATTTGCATTCATGTTTAGAACGGATTGGATGACTTTGGAAGCCTGTTTCTACTCTGACCTCCTTTGATATGATTTTGGCCATGGACACTGGTCTCAGAAGCAATTTGCCTAAAATAACATTAACGGTCATTTTATCCGTGGTAAAAATCTGAAAGAAAATGGTTGCGGGTGACTTATAGGTTAACTATTTGTTTTCATAACTTTACTCGAACAGCACAAATGGATGTTGGAGCCGACAATTCAATGATATGTGCATTTTTGTGACTGCAAAATTCTAATATATTAATATAATTGCTTTAGAAGAAGATAAAATAACACACTGTATACATTTAACTGAAAGCGAGATATAAGGCAGAATAGAGTAAACAATTTCATTTATACTCATAAAAACACAAAGTGAAAAGGCCTTTTATTCAGTATGTTTATTCTACGTTTTATGACAAATTCAAGGAGTTATTTTTTCTAAAGTAGTTATTTTTTCTAAATTTTGTTTCACAGTTTAACTTATATCAGGGTGCTCTCTAAAATATGTTTCTCGGATGCTAACAATAACTGGAACAAATGAGATGCTAGCTGTAGCATTAAAGGGAACACAGCCTTATTTACTTGAATTTCTTAAATTAGATCTTAGAACACAACACTGAAAAGTAATAACATGTAATATAATTGTAATGACAACCAAATGCCTGAGCTTTTGGCATATTACTTTATGAAGGAATACCTTCATTTGGCATATCAGAGACCTCTTAATGTTGCATTTCTGCTCACACTAAGAGCTGTGAATAATTGTTATGAAAGAGACTGTCTTTGTCATAATGGATAAGTGAGTACATCTGGCTTGACTGGGACATTGTAGTGAGATAAATACCTTTAAATATTCAATATCTACACTGGTTTAATTAGAGTATAATATGTTTTGTTGCTTTTAACAGCCAGAAACAATTATTCTAACATGTTATTTTAACTAAATCTTTGTATATGAATATTATATGGCTAATATACCTTCTTGGAGTTCATTATTTTGAAGGTTTCAAAAATATTGAACTTTTCCATATTATGCTTCATATGTGAAAATATGTTGACTAATATAACTTAAACATTGAATTTTAAAGTGAGGTTAGTAGTAACAGTACAACTGATGTTATTGAGAAATGTTGCATCAAGTATCTCAGAAAGAACTTTTCAAGTGAGTTTAAAAACCAGTGTTTTGAAATAATGTGACATTATGTAACGTCTAAGTATACGGTTCGTGGGACTCAACTCCCAAATCTAAGCTCTGATCTGCTACCACTCCTGGGGTGCAGGCCAGTTCCTCACGTTTGGGCTCCTCATGTGAGATAAGGTACTGTGTCCCCGGAATGACATCTGTAGTGCAGTCTTGACAAAGAGTGAGCATTCAATAAATAATAGTACTATGAGGATAATGTTAATATGTATCACTTAAAACAAAAGAAGTTATATGGTTAAAGAAATTTTGGAAATGTTGCATATAAAAAGATGAAGGCTTTTTTCTCCCAGCATTTTTTAGGGCTTTTAAGATGCTAATATGCATAGCAACTCTCTTAAAATTCTACAATTCCCAAGTTTAATTAATGATGAAACCACAGCTTTTTTCCCCCCACAGAGCATCTCCTGGGACTAGTGTTCTTCCCACACACTTTCCTAAATGATATCTTAGATAAACACCTACCTATTAATCATAATTCATGTAAAATTCATATTTTTAGGTCTTCAGCTGCCTGCATTACAAAATTAAATACTAAATGTCAAATGTCAGAATAGAGAATGTTTAAAAAACTCCCTTTGTGAACGTGACAGCACAATAACCAGGATTTTAGGAATAAAGTTTTTGACTGTACAGAAATCAGTCTTTCCATTTCACAAGTGCCCATAATTGCCAAAGCATAATATTCAACTAACACCTTCCATCATTAATAATTATTTATTAATTGTGAGATTATTCAGAGTTACTTTATGTTAGCAGAAATGTTACATTGCAGGGCTTGAGATTATTTACTGTCACAATTCTATTTAGATTTCAACACTTTCCATTTTTAAAGAAACAAATCATAAAGCAAGTGAAATGAGTATTGTCTTTGTTCCAAAAAACTTCCTGGATTTCATATATATAGTTGATTAAAAGAACAAGATAGTTAAAAGGGTCAATAGTAATATATAAACTGGAAATTTAAGTCTTAGAACCTGAAATACTGTCTTTACCTTGTGTTACATTTATTTTATTTTTTTTAGTCCACCTCTCTACAGTTTGGAAAATACAGCTTCTACCTTGTACTAGAGGGATACACTTTAACAAAGACTGACTTTCCTTTGTTTTCAGGGTAACTGCTAGTACTTGGACACAGCACAAGACTCTCCAGCCTTGCAGACTTCCTGCTCTCCATCCTCACCAAAACACCTGTCACGCACGTCATCAGTTTATGCTCTGTCACTATTTAGGTGCTTATAGGTCCCTGCACACTGTACCTTGTTTTGTTTGTTTGCTTTGCTGCCTTTGTGTACATTTTCCTTACTGGCAGATAACTCCGACTCCTTGTTTAAGATTCTGCTTAAACATCACCGGTTCTGAAAGCCTTCTCTGACCCCTGAATCAAAAACCGAATTTAATGCCAATTAGGTATATTCCTATTTCACACTATTACTTTTAATATTTGCAGTGACCGCACTGTATTTAAAAAAAAAAACTATTTGAATGTATTTTTATTGCTAGACTTGTCACCTTTATGAGGGCTGGTATTGTGGCTTATTAATTAATTTCTAGCATATTTTGCTCTGTGTGTAGTTGTCATGTATGATCGGTCTTAGTATTAGAAAATATTTCTATTAGGCAAAATAACCTTAAAAATTTGTGAACCCCTACAAGTTTTCCATGTAGTATCTGAGAGTGTGTGATTTTCGAAGTCAGTACTCCTATGTGAATGCTATTTACTGTGTAACATTGAAAGACTGTCCTTGCAAACCTTAAACTTCCCTTTCCTAAAGATATCAGCTCACCCACTGATTCTCTGAATTATTCTAATACCAACTGCATCTTATTCAGTCACTTGCTGGTAATGAACTTCTCAGACATGCTGAGCCCAGTAATATCTTTTGAGTTCTTATCTTCTCTCTCAGCCCCTCTCAGTGCAGAGTCTCAGAGTGCTCGCCAGCTCCCACGGAGCCAAATTGACCTTCGTTGACATGACCAAAAGCATGCAGAGGGCACCATATTAGATAATTAAAAAAAAAAACACAGGATCTTGAAAGGAATATTACTTGTAAATACATACTTATTTTTTCCTGTGACTTTATTCTGTAGTCTGAGTCAATCATTCTTAGGGCACCATCTTTCCATTCTCTACTGTCAATGGCGCCAAAGTACTGTATCTCGGGCCTCTGAGAATAAGAAATCTCAGGACAAAGATACCAATAAAGGCTGGGGCGCACACTGTCAGAGTTGCCATGTGTATCTATTTTAAAAATCTAACTGTGGTCATGATGACCTCCTACACTCAAAGAAACCGCTCCCCTCCCCCTACCTTCTCTCCCAGATTTCCATCAGCAAGTAAATTCCTACAATCGTGCTAACGTGGCCTCTCAGAGTTGGAACCAAAGGCAAGTTTCCTTTGAGTTTCATACATTTCTGCTCACAGAGAATAAATCCTTTCTTTTTATTGTCCTGGTGTGAGTGGGAGGGTGGGTAAATGGGGGGGAGGAGCAATATAAATATCCAGGGAAAAAATACTGCAAAGTTTTAGTTGAACCTGGCAGTTATATAGAGTTGTGTACTGCACATAAGGCAAAAATTTCATTTTTAACCATTGTCATCACATTTCCTTTGTGAACATAAGGAGGAGAAAGAAAGAGTATGACTTTGTACTAATTAGAAAAGCAAAGATAAAAATGGACATTTTGAAATTAGACATTTTATGAACACCATTTGTTCTTCCCTTTTCTTCTGTTTGTAGCCAGCCCTGTTTTTCTTCCACCTTCTTCCCCTGCCTGTATCCTCACCTCATTTTATCGCCTGTCTGTTGCTGCTTCTGACCTATCACACGTGGAACGTGGCACCCACAGGTGTCAGCAGTTCTTCGCAGCTGGCAGAGCCGTGCTGGCACTTGATTTTTCCCCCATTAAAAAGAGAGAGAAAAAAAAAAAACACTTCTTTTGACTCATTCCCCTCTTTTCTCCAACTACAAATTAAACTGACAAGCTGGCTGGACAGTGGCAGAGGGGACTTTGTTTTGAGTCAAATTATTTTTCTCTTTTTTGCCACTATATTCTCTTCCTGTCATTTCCTCCATGTGTGTTTTTGACAGCTGAAATTATTTTTATGGTACATTCTAGTCTCTGCATTTAATAGCTAGGAGTTTTTTCCCTTCCCAGATTTAACTAGCTTAGAATGACTGTCTGATCCCTGTATTGAGCTATGTCCCCAAAGTTACGAATACCTACCTTGGATTTCACTCAATTTTTTGAGAACATAAATGTCTATGATATGCCAGTGCTGCCAGTTATTGGGGCCAGAGATACAAATGAACAACACATGGCTCCTGTTATTGAATAGTTCAACGTGTTGTGGCCAGTTTGATACAAAACAGGTAAATACACTGCAGAGCTCTAGGGAGACAAACCCAGAAATCCTCAGTGGATATGACCTTAGGCTACATGCAAACTGCCACAGAATAGTTGCTTCCCTAATCGTGAGGTTGTTATTTGCAGGTCTGTAGAGGGTAGTAGGGTCTTTGAGGACTACTTAGTCCAAAGAATATTTTTATCTCCAGATTGTGCTTTTTATAAACAAACAGAAACCTTAGTTTTAAAAGTAGAATGAGTTTTTTTTTTTTTTAAAGGGAGGGGGAAGAAAACATAAGTTGGGAAAACTATGCTAAGTCTGGATTTAAATGAAATAAAAATTAGAATATTATATAACTATCCACTAGGAACGGTCCCTGAAATGTACAGGGAAATAGGATGTTTTGGGAAATCTCCAGGCCACTTTCTGTAGTTCACAAGAAAGAACCTCCTTATATTGAGCTTTGATTACTTCTGTTATGAAGGATAAAGAGAAGGACACAGGGAGGAAATGTTACATTGGTTGGCCATTTGCTACACAGAATACTTTGACATAAATATCATTAATCCATATTGTAATTCTGTGAGGTTTATATTATTAACACTATCACTCCCTTTTCCCTTCCCCCCTCCCTTTTTTTTATGTAGAGGAGAAGTTATTCAGATAGATTTAATGATCCTTAGCACTGGCCTGTGCTATGGACCAGGTTTTAACGGAGACATATTTGCCTTCATTTTTTCCACTAACGTGGTTTCTGAAGAGGTTTTCTGAGACGTCAGTGGTATGACTCAGGAGTGTGTGTTTAACAGAGACTATGGCAATTGTAACGAAGACGGTATAAAGTTGAAGTACCGCTCTCACGTGTTTGGACTTACGTTTTATATTACCATCACTTATCTGGACCAGATCTATTAACCACTGCCTCAATCATGGGACTATACCCAAAGGATCGTATAGATCATCTCAACTTTCAGTGAGTTTATTATCAGGTGTGGTTATGGAGATTCAGAATAATAATGTTTAAAATTTCTAAGCATTTACTGCGTGTCAGGACCTATAGTAAGCACTTTACATAGACTCTCTTAATTTTTAAGATTTTTTTGTAGATTTCATTTATTTATTTTTAGAGAGGAGAAGGGAAGGAAAAGGAGAGAGAAACATCATGTGTAGTTGCCCTCTTGTGCACCCCCTACTGGGGACCTGGCCTGCATCCCAGGCATGAGCCCTAGACTGGGAATTGACCTAGAGACCCTTTGGTTCACAAGCTGACACTCAATCCACTGAGTCACACCAGGCAGGACCTATTGTTTAATTTTTAAAACAACCCAGTAAGATAGGTACTATTTCTGTTCCCATTTGCAGATGAGAAATTTGAGCTTGGTATAGTAAGACAACTTACACTGAATCCTAGACTTATGTATGGGAAAATCCAACTATTGATGAGGGAAATGTAATGATGCATACTGGTAGATCACAGATGAAATGCACGCATTATTAGAGTAAACGTAAATCTCTTTGTAGAAACAAAATCAGAGGCTTCATAGATGTGGATGTCTGGATTGGGACCCCTAGAAGGGAGTTTCTAATGTTACTTTGATTTATCTATTTATTAACTATGTGGCTTTGGGTGCTTCATGTCTACTACACTCAATTCCTTAGTTTATGAAAATGTGGATTATAACCTTTGACTCCAATAAAACCTCCAAACAATTTGCATATCCACTCCATCATTATTTCTTCATTTTCACAAAGTAATATTTATGTTTTTAAGTAAAGTTATCCCCAAATATTTATCTAAGTAAAATGCATAATTGAGACAAAAATTCAAAATTCCCTCGTATCTCTTCTAACTCTTCTTCCTAGTCCAGAACCAGTCTCTCTCATCATGAGCTCAGTTATCACCCAACCATAAGGTGACTCACTTGACATTTTTCTCTGAGAAACAAAGGAGATATGAGTCAGGCCTCGGGCAAAGTACTAATGCACTTAATGAAGATATTGATAAAAATATTAACATAAGAGAGAAAATGACATTTATCCTGAGTATATTCTGTAGACTTAAATTGGGTTTTCTTTAATCTTCCAAACTTAAAATGTGTAGCTTCACATAGAACAAAATGATAGTAAATGCTTTTTAACTAGTTCACGTTTATATAGAAAGTTGTAGTTTTGGTTCTACATTCTTTTTCTTTTATACTGGCATCAATATTTGATTTTTTTTGTCCCTTTCAATGTGTTTTATTTTACCGTATTTTTTTCCATAACCATTTATCCTCCCACAACCTCTTCCACCCCCACCCATCCCACACCCCAACCCTCCGAAATCACCATGATGTTGTCTCTGTCCATGAGTTACTTCTCTCTTTTTTTCTTTTTGTCTCAACTTTTATATGCACTTTTTCAACTGGTATGCATAGAACAATTGGTAACTTAGCATAATAGCATAGTAGTGGCAGAAAAAAATCTGAGCTAGTGGAGAGAAATGACCTTCCTTCTTCAGGAGCACCAGTACTTCCCCATCTGTCAATCAACTGGGCTCACAGTGAGCCTGACCCAGAAAACTGGTCAGATTAGACAGAAAGGAGAAAATGTCTTCTTCTTCTCTTTCCTTATCAATTTGATTTTTATCCCATTGAGTTTGAAGAAAAAAAAAAGTTTTAAAAGAATTTAATGCCTGAATTCACTGGGATGCTAATTAAAAAATCAGAGAATTGTATGAGCAGTTATGAAAGAAAAGGTTAGTCTGGCAAATGAGCCCAGAGACATTTATGATTGCAAGTGAGTTCTTATCATTATGTTTGCTTCTGGGGAAAACCCAAATAGTTCAGTGGCATCCTTATTTTTAATTGCCCTAATATTAACATGAACTCTCCTTTCTCAGGAACAGAAACAATTGCTTATTTTTAGGTAGAGAATTTTGACCTTTGAAAGGGGAAGACTTAGACCTCATTAACAATCAAGAGATATGTGGACAGATGCAGGTATATTAAGACATACAAAAACAAACAAAACATTTTGCACCATTAACTTTGACCTTGATCTCTCATCAAAAAGTGGTTAACAATGTATTTATTCCCTCTGTGCTCTGTGAAGGAGGTAAGGATGCTAGAGAGACTATTGATACTGGGTCAAAGGGATTTGTTAAAGGCTGTCTAACCTTGCCTTTGCAAGCCATTTTATTTTTACATGTTTTTTTACTGTAATAAATCATGATAGTACTTTAGAAATGGAGATTCACCTCCACATTAGTTGGGTTTTTAGTATTATTACTTTTAGTGGGACTTTTTTTAAACACTTTTCTTCTGATTTAATTGTTATGTTCTCTCTCATCATATTATGCAGTTAGGTACTTGGCTAATTACCAGGTGCTTAATGTCAAAACACATAATATACCTGAATGGATTCCTCTCTTCCCCTCCTGAAGCTCTCATCAGCATTACACTGTGTACTGACCAGGAGAGAATGTAAGTAGGACAGTAGGATTGGTGGCACTGATACTTCTAGAGGAAAATAATTATTCTGATAGAACATATATTACATTTTGTGGTGGAGAATTATGATTATAGGCATTTAAAATGCATGGAATGTTTCTGCTATACTTACGTGGTCTGGAAGGCCTTTTTTACTCAAGGCTTATTTACTCTTAGAACTCTAAATTTACCATGTCATTTTAACACATTCTTGGGGGCTGACAAAACTGGAGATACTTTCATAGGCTAATGTAAGTGGACACACAGAAGTGCCAAAGTGCATTAGGAAAATGAAAATCCATTCTGCTTCACGGTTGAATTTACCCTTCTCTAGAGACTGAATTTATTTGCATATTTTATTTCAAATACGTGTGAGTTACACTGAAGAAGATTTGAATTAAATAAATGCCATGATTAAATGACAGACATAGCAATGGCAAACCTAGTAGCCAATCACAAACTTTTCTTTAGGAATTTAAGCGTGTGTAACTTTTTGGTAAAAAAAAAATCTTTATTGTAAAAATGAGTAAAATTTTATTTAAAAAGTTTAAGCACTGAAAAGTATATTTCATAATTATCATTTGTATCACTGATATGTGAGGAGAATTAAAGGATGAATTAAATCAAAATATAGGTGATCACATAGTTCTTTGTTCTAAATGTTCCTTTTTCTAAATATTCTTTCCTGAAACATTGTATGATTGTATGCTGCTGAATATTTCAAATTATTGAAGTCACTGGAAACATTTTACAGGTGATCACCTTACTACCTGAATAAAAGAAATATGGAAGCTGGATTTATTTACAAAGAACTGCTATGATCATATATTTTTTATAACTCAACAAAACTCTTTAAAGCTATTTGGACCCAAGTTTTTAAAATTATTGTTTATAAATTTTAAATAAATACATATCTAGATATGTTTAAATACAAAATGTGCATGCTTAGTTTTAAAAGAAATAAACAGTTCTGATAGTTTACCATATTTTTAATAATTACAATTTATAATGATGTATATGTATATACATATACACATACGGTTGGGCAAAAGTAAGTTTACAGTCGTTCATATGGCAAATAACACACTGATCAATAAATAATAATATAAAGCAAGCTATGTTTCATGCACTCAAAACTATAAACCTACTTTTTCTCACCCTGTGTGTACCTGTGTGTATATATAAAAATATATAAATTATACCATATTATAATGTATGTATGTTATATTATACATATACATAATTTGGGAAAAGAAAGGGAAGACTGAAATTGTGGCGTAAAGCAGATGTGGCTCATGGGAAGTTTGTTTACCCCTGTCGCTATGGATCAAATGCCTGTGTTTTACGTAAATCCATACTGAAGCTCTGATCCCTAACGTGATGGTGTTTGTAAATGGGATATTTGGGAGAGAGTTAGGTCATGGATATGCAACTCTTACAATGGGATTAGTGCTTTTATAGGAACAGACAGGAGTGAGCTTTCTTTCTTTCCACGTGAGAACACAGTAAGATGGCTTTCTGCAAACCAGGAGGAGAGCTGACTGCCTGGGCACCCTGATCTCAGGCTTTCTAACCTCAAAGACTCTGAGGAATAAATTTCTGTTGTTTAAGCCACCCATCTATGATATTTGTTATAGCAGTGCAGCTAAGATACCTGTTTTCTCTGAACTTCTTTCCTCTTCAACTAATGAGGCCTGATGATTACACAAATAAAAGAAATGGCAGGAAAGCGTACATTTATTTTTCTACTCGTTCGTTAATCTCTCAATCATTTATGTATCCATTAATCTCTCCTTTACTACATGAAAATGCCTCATGTATATAAACTGTAAATTTCTGATATTGGGTTGACTCTACAAGGCTGTTGTTGCCAGTGGAAATGTGGTTCTTCCACGGGATCACAAGAGAAGCATTTTGGGGACCCGTGCATGGGAGAATGAGGTGCAGTGGTAAGCTACATTGGAGCTGGAGCAAACAGAGGGAGCTGACTGTGCACAGGTGCCCACCGTCTCATCCACAACCAAGTGCTTCACTCAGTCCCCCTGTGGAAGAAGCCCAGCCTTGCCTTCACCAAGCCCAGAAGAGGGGCCAAGGTCCAAAGATATCGTGCCATTATCCAGCATTAGCAGGGCATCCGAAGCTGCCACAGTTCAGTGTGGTCCATGTCGCAACTTAGTCTGACTTAGTCTTTGTCCCGATCCGGCTAGCTGATTCTCTGTTCCTGGCTGTGCTCCGGCTGGTGCTGCCCTGCTGCACTCAGCCCGTGTTTAGTGCTGCACGTGGGCCCATGTTGCTGCCAGGCTGCATGGCTGCTATGGAGGGAGAACACATGAATGACTGGGTGAACGTGTGCTACTGAGAGGGGCCTTTGTTAAGCTTTGATTATATGACCTCAAACTTGGGAAAGAGTAAGCTTTCTTTTAAATTTACCAATCTCTTTGCTGATCCTTCTTGCAGGCTTGTGCTGAGTCCTCCCCCCATTCAATCCAGTCTTTTCCTCAGATTAAATACCCACCTCCCTGCCTTTTGTGGTCATTATCTCGGCTTCCATTGTGCATGCACCCAGCAGACTAATATCCCCTTTATCATTTTATCTCTCCTTCAGTAATACTAAATAATGGCTTATTGTCCCCCAGAAAGCCCACTTCAGGTATTAAGTCTCCACAGCAGAGGATGCAGGGGTTGCTTGGGGATCCTATGGATATTAGAGCTTGCTAGTAAGTCAGGCTTAATGTCCTACTTAGCTCCCTAGTTTATTAGGCTTAATGTCTGATTCCATTTGCTCCCTTCGCTTATTAGTGCTAACCACCTACTCTAACACTGTAACACAAATAAATAAATTAGATACTTTATAAGGAGTCTGAATTGGAATAAAACATTTTAGTTTGGCTCATTCTGATCTCCAGGTTTAGTTGTATTGAATTGGTTCTACAAAAAAAAATGTGCTGTATATTCCTTTAACTTGATGTTTCTAGTGAGATTTTGTATATTTTTTGTACAATACTTATTTATATAAGCCCAAGGCAATATGACAAGTCTATTAGTGTAATCAATTTCAATTAATACAGTCCAAAAACAAAATTTAATCTTATCTTTCAGTACCTTTATGGCTTTTTTTCGTGGCCTTTCCCCCACCTTATCGAGTTTCCCATTTTCTACCTGCTTGAAGTATTCACATATTAGCCTTTTTTTCACGTCTGTACTTTTGTAATACCTTTCTTGTTTTTCCTTTTCCACCAATATTTCCTCCTTGCTTATTTAACTTTCTAATTGAATTCTGCCAAGATCCCTTTAGAGTGACATGGAATGTTTGCTGGCGGGCTGCTTTTCTGCTGTGCTGTTTCAGCGTGAGTTCAGGCACAAAATTGTTGATATTTGCAAAGCATCATGTACAAGTCAATATTTTACCAGGCAGAATAGAACAGCAGCTGGGTTGTGAAGCCTAGTCTGCAGCCCCAACATTTTAGGTAGTTTAAAAGCATCAAAGCTAAAAAAGATACCTCATGCATTTGAATAAACATAAGTGTCTAAGAAGCACATACCTGCACATGGAACTGAATTTCTTTCTAACTTTTGTCTGAGTCTGTTTTTCAGTTGCAATTTGCTAACCTTGAAAGTGTCCATCTGAATGTTGCCTAGGTTTAAGTGCTACTTTCAAGACATTTTACAGGTTAATAACAGGTGTAACCTCTCAAAACACTTTTATTCACAAGCTGTTTAAATTGCAGCCCATTAGCAGGAATTATTTTTAGTAAGCTTAAAAACATGGAGCATTTTACATTTGATGGGTCCTCTGCATTGATTTAGGGAAACCATGAAAGATCTCTGGTCAACTCTTTGGTGCAATTTGTAAAGAATAATTAATGAATTGCTGAATTGCATTTTTGAAAGAGTATTGATTTACATTTAAGAGTTAGACAATCCGTATGACAATATTGATTACCAATAAGAATGCTGTTTTTTATATCATTTCCTCATTTTATATGGTTTCATTATTCCAACATTCTTCCACCCAATATTTTAAACTCCTATTGAACATTTACCATATAGGCTATATGATAAAATTTTAAAAACAATTACATGCTCTTTTTTATTGCTCTGTAATGATTATATCTATCACTCCATTAGATCATAGGACCCTTGAGGCTGTAGATTCTATCGCACTGCTACCGTACAACAGGTTTTGAGCAGTTCTTGTTAATTAGTTGTCATTAGAGTCATCATTTTTGTCTGCCCAGGTAGCACTGTTGAAAGGTATCAAAAGTTCTATTTTGTATTTCTGTGATTTTATAAAAATGTTCCACAGTCTTGTATGAAACTTTATCTAAAATAAGAATAATAATAAAAATTAAAAGTGACTCTGTTACTGACTCTTACTTTTTTTCTTTTACCCCCTGTTGCATCATAGCACAATTTAATGACAGAAGTGAATTTAAGTCCAGGCCCAAATTAATTTTTTTCTAAAGCATTTTAACAATTTTTACATATGATCAAAGAACTGTTTATATTAAACTTTGAGAAGCAGCGTGGAAAGAAAAACGGAAGTCTAGAATTTTATTCATACCTCAGTTTCAAAGGAAGAAAAATTGATTTCTAAAAACTGCAAATTCATTTTAAACCCTAGGTAAACTCTACGTTCAATTATCAAGTTAATTTTGGGGGAGGCACTCAGAAAAAAATATGTGTTCACAGCTTATGTAGTACAAGGGGACAGTTTCCCTGGAATGAGATTTTAAGTGCATCAGGAGTATATTCCTTTCAGAGCAGCCACTATGGAGCTGAAATCCTGTTACATTGTATTGGTAATTACTTTTTCATTCTCTCCAACCCTCTGAAGTTCCGGACTAGTTTTTCTAGCTACTATCCATAGAACTACAGGCAATATTTATAATGCTGTTCTTAACCTAAGAGGCTTAGGTAATGTCTAGTTGTCTATCACTCATTTCGTTTCTTTCCGCCTTTCCGATTGATGTCTGATGGTTGATGCTTATATTTTATTTTATTTTTTTAAAGATTTTAGTTATTTATTTTTCAAGAGGGGAAGGGAGGAAGAAAGACAGGGAGAGAAACATCAATGTGTAGTTGCCTCTCATGTGCCCCCT
This sequence comes from Anoura caudifer, assembly GCA_004027475.1. Lineage (NCBI taxonomy): Eukaryota > Metazoa > Chordata > Mammalia > Chiroptera > Phyllostomidae > Anoura > Anoura caudifer. Next base: position 91,723 of record PVKU01006694.1, read on the forward strand.
ACTGGGGACCTGACCTGCAACCCAGGCATGTATTCTAGACTGATAATTGAACCGGTGGCCCTTTGGTTTACAGGCCAGCACTCAATCCACTAAACACTAACACTGCTTATATTTTAACATCCAGTCGTTTCTCCTTTTGGGTAAGTCCAGAGCATTCACTTGCCATGATCTTGTGATTGTAGATCAAATTGGGTGCCTAAATTTGTCTTAGGTGGTCACAAGACAAATGGTTGTCAATATTAATGTGCATTTCCCAGTGAGCTTGCTAAAATGCAGATTCCAATTTCATGGTTCTAAAAGTTTGAGATTCTGAATGTCAAGTAAGTCTCAAATGATGTATGCTATGAGTGGCTAGACCTTAAAATAAGAAATTAATAGTGTAGATGATACAATACAATAAACAACAGGTACTGTGGAGAACCCTCACCTTCGGATAGCTTGGTAAAATTACCCATTGCTTCATTAATAGGTAGTATTCAAAATGATGGTGATTTTTGTGACATAAGAGTATAGAAAATATTTAACTAGCTGCTTTTAAGAACATGACACATGATGAAAATAAATGCATTCATTTCCTCACTGAAAAAAGTACAAAATAAAATACATTATCAAATTCACAAAAACTAAATATATTTAAAATAAATTTAAATGTACTTTTAGAGCATAATAATTACACTTTTGAAGTTATTAAAGCTTAAACCTCACCAAGACTTTTTGCACATTTTCCTCCAACTCTTTTTCCTCATCTATAAAACAGAGACATTATTATTGTGAGTAAAAAAAAATTATATGAGTAACATGCTTAACATGTAATGTGTTCAATAGGTTGTATTCAGTTTAATTGTACCCATAATCATTACCTTTGTCCAAAGTCCAAAATTAAGATGAAAGTAAAGGAAGCTTATAAGAAAGGTTGTACATGATGATGTTTCGAGGACATTTATCACTATGGTACTCCAGTTTTCAGAACAACTTGGAGATTTAAAAGTATAGGCTTTGAAGTCAGATTTGAGTGTATACCTAGAACCTCATGTTGCTTTTGCCTTCATGAGCCTTGTTTTCAAATCAATCTCATGGTGTTGGGTTGTTTTGCAAATCTGGCAGGGAGCTTGTCAAGTGTAATCCGAAACTGGCTCCTCGTAAGGAGGGCAGGAAGAGACCAGCAAAAAAGTCAGACCACTCTAGCTTGCTAAATGGCAAGTTTAATAAGCAAGGGAACTTAAGAGAGTTGTCTTAGGTGGTCACAAGACAAGTAATTTTCCACATTCTCCGGCCAGAATCTTAAAAGTTTATATGGAGGACTTAACTGGGTTCAGTTCTGTACACAGAGGCCTTACCTGGATTCAGTCACATACCCAGTCTGGAAAGTCTCATCACCACATGACTATCTCAAAGCTGTGTCTCTTGAGTGGCTTCTGGGAAAGGCAAGTGAAATGCATCTTCCAAGGACAGGAGAGGGAATGAGCAATTTCCAATCACCTGGGTTCAGCTCTCAGATCACCTGGTAGTTATGTCTTCTGATGACTTCCCCCAAGATGTTATTATAAGAACTAAACAAAATAATGTATGTTTAGCTCACAATGCAGTGACCAACACAAATTAAAGGCTTGGTTACAGACACTACACTTGTACACTAAGTGTTTTCAGAGAAACCAGGACCACTAGAACAAAGAGAAACTGAAGGAAGATTGATCGTTGGTAAAATAAGCAAACTACTACATCTAACAATAGCTAGGTTCAAGGCTGATTCCTTCAAAACTCAGACAGTCTTCAATAACTTATAAACAAAGTGAAAGCAACATATTTTCAGTGATTAAAAGTGATTGCATGGAAAACCAAGGTCCTGATATCAAAGGGAAAAAAATGTTGCCTTGGCCAAAATAGCAATACACCAAATCTTGAGTTGGAGAAAGAGTGTAGCTTAGAAATTTTTTGAAAACAGAATCAACAAACCCAAGTAAAAATAGATACTTGTAAATAAATGAGGAACTTTATTTCTGAATCTACGACCCATCTGTCACAGTCCTTGCTTATGATGTTATGTTTAACTTTTCTCAAAATCTTCTGATGTTGTGTCATCATCTCAGAAAGAAAAAATGGAGAAAAAACAGTAATGCTTCAATTACCTTGAAAAGTAATCTCAAAACTGTCTGTCGGAATTAATAGTGGACATTATTGACCTGGCGTGGCTCAGTGGGTTGGGTGTCATCCTGTGAACCAAAAGGTCAGTGGCTTGACTCCTGGTCAGGGCACGTGCCTGGGTTGTGGGCCAGCTCCCCAGTCATTTTGATGTTTCTCTCCCTCTCTTTCTCCCTCCCTCCCTGTCTCTCTAAAAATAAAGAAATAAAATATATTTTTTAAAAAATAGTGGGCAATATCACACATGAAAATGTTTAGTGGAAGGGGCAGGCTATGAAATCCTATTCAATGTTGAAGTCTTTTAAGATAGAAGACATTTTCCTAAATAATGATGCCTCATCAAAGCCCGGAGTGGGCATTGTTATGTCCCTTTTCAGACCTATAATTTTGTGATGTCAAATAATTGGGACTCAGGAGGTACATTTTAGAAATTGATCTCTGTCAGTGCGGCATTACTGAAAACCATTATAAAGCCTGGAGTTTGCGTGTTTCATAGATAATAAAACAAAAGAAAACTCATTCATTTACATATTCACACATTTAAGAAAACTGTATTGATCATTTAATATGTACCAGACACTGTGCTAAGGTATATATTTCACAGAGCTTATGACCTCATAGAAAAGAAAAATATGTATTTAAATTATTATAATCCACATATGCATGTGTTATATAAAATTGTTTATATATAACATGTATACATACTTAAATTATATATAACCTCATATGTATATGTATACATTTTTATATATTTATAATTTTTCAAAAGACATTATATTTTAAATATGTATATATATATGCACGTGTGTGTGTGTATGCATGCAAGTCTATGGGAGTATAGCAACTAAAAGTGTTGTGGAAGATATGATTTTTTTAAAGCAGTATGTTAGGTATAATAAGAATCTGTATAGAAAAAGAAAGAGTGAGGCCAGGAAGAGCATTGTAAGGAGTAGAAAAAAACATTAAGACTTGAAAATATATAAAATATCTTTTGTTTGGCCTTAGTGTACTGTGTGCAAGATGAACACTGGCCTTATAGGCTGGAATGATAGATTAGGCGTCTATAATGGAAGGTATTGAATTCTCTTCCAGCAATTTTTGATTTTATTTTCTGAGCAGTAGGAAGCTATGTGAGTTTTCTAAGGAGCAGAGAGTTGTAATCAGGACTATGTATTAAAAGATAAACATGACAACAATGAGAAGATGTGAGACTGAAATGTGTAGGAAGTTATTTCAGTGGTCCAGGTTAGAGGTGGGAGGAGCCTTTTCTGAGTCATTAACACCAGGGATGGAAACTGAGAACTCAGCTGTGGAAGCTCTGGTGAGTTTTCATGGAGAGCTCTTCCCTTTTAAAGCCTGGCCTTCATTAATCACAAGAAATCACAAAGTTTTGAAGGAAACTATGTAGTTCTTTGGACAGCTTTAGCTTATTTCATTCATTAATACTATAATGACACACTGTACAAATGGGGGCTTTACGTAAATGACAAAGCCAGAAGAAATTGCCAAAAAATAATTCCAGGGTATTCTTTGAAACTGGATTTTTATGAACTGAAATTTTTATGAATTTTATAGGTATATCATAAAATCATTTTTAATGAAACAGCCTCCTGCCTAGAAGGTAAGGAGTAAAATAAAATTAATGGATAAAATATGAATCAATTATTGAACTGTTTGCCAAGAATCATTGAAAGCACTGTATGTGCATCCTTCTGTTTTATCTTTAAAAAACCGTTGTGATATATATTACAATTAGACCCATTTAACAGACGAGTTCTCAGAAATTTAAAGAACTTAAGTAAAATGCAAACACAAGTTGTTGAGTTAAAAGTCCTAGTGATTTATCCCTTATATAGATAGAGCCTTTTTTCCTTACCATTTAAAATTATAACTCAGGAGATTTTCTTTTTGGTTAGGGAAAATTTAAGAAATAGTTCAAAATTATTAATTTTTAGAAACAAAGGAAATATATTAAAGGTAGGAAATATAATGGTGACCTAACAATTATAGCTGTGTTAATGAGCAGAATTCAGCAGAATAAGTTTGAAGACATATCTGGGCTCTTAATGTATGCAAGGCACTATAATGGATGTTCAGGGAGAAACAAACACCATGTGGTTTCTGTCCTCAGGGAGTTCACCGGAGAGAAGAACATCCGACTTGTAACACAGGACACAAAGTAATGGGCACAATTTGGGAATTAGAAACAGTACTATTAGATGTATTAGACAATACTGTGTGGGGCAAGAACAGTTGAATTTAAATGATGGAAAAGATTTGTTCTGTACTTGGAGATATATGACCTTAAAATGTGTACAGTTTGCAATGCAGAAAGAAGTCAATTGTGTCTGTACTTTAGAAAAAATAATGGGATGGTATTAGTTGAATTTAGACTTGGGTAGGCAAATTCAAGTTAGATCATGCAAGATTGAAATCACATGCTAAGGAGTTTGGATTTTACTCCACACAGAGTGTAAGGCATGCATGGATTCATGGATGATCATTAAATTCAGAGTCACCAGATCAATGGCTTTGAAGATTAATCTGTCAGTAGACAGAGAATTCTTAACATGGGAGAAAACATAGGAGTTGGAAGAATTTTACATTAATCTAGGAACAAAGTGAGGAGATTCTAAAGTATAGATATGATGGGAAAATAAAACAACAAGATTTGTTATCTAACTGGTTTGTGGAAGAGAAATCAGGAAAACTTCAAAATGTTGATGCTGGGTGACTAGGATAATTTTGTTGATATTTAGACCTAGAACTGTGGAAGAGGAAAAATAATTTCTCTTCTTCTATTCTAGCTTTTCAGCAAATTAAGAGGAGAAAACACAGAAGTTCATTAACATATATACTTCCTGTATACATGTGAGATACTGAGGAAAATTACCTCCCCAAAGTGGTCCAAACCACCACCTCAAAGACTATCTCGTTAGAGACAAAAGATAATGTTGAGGGTTGGGGAGCAAGTTGTAGCCATGCAGATTTAGACTCTGGCCTTCTTCACTTACGGGTTTGTGAAGATTTAGTAGTTCTTTTCCAGTTACAAACAGGGAGAAACCGCACTAATGATATTTTCCTTATAAATGCAAAATGTCTTTTAAAAAAGGGTAACTTCTCAATTTTCAGAGCTTCTCCCACATCTATTTCTATTTGTACCAAAGAGGTATATCTGGGAGGGGGGAATTTTGTTCCCCTTAAGAATCAAAGAATCTTAGGGATAAGATGAGAACATCATTTGTAGACGTGTCAAATTTTAGATAATGACAGTTTATCTAAAGGTCGTTTGAATTATAAAACTAAAGCTGAGAATAGAAATGAGACTCCGGATGCTTAATTTTAAGAGACATTAAATATGGGTGACATTAATGACCTGAAATTTGTTGCTTATACATTGAGCTCATGAATTAAGTATCACCTTAGGTAGACATTTTTAAAACAATAAAATGGTAGGTATTTTTGGAGGATTCCTTAAGCAGGCAGCTGTTTCTTCTTATCATTTGGGGACGTAGGACTCCTCAATGCCTACATGATTTTGCGTAACTCCTGTCACACTGATGCCTGACAGGAAGGGTTAGGTTGAGAAAAGGTCAGTTGCCGATGCTATTATGGAATTCGAGGTAAAGGTGAAGGAAATGAGTAGTGATGCCTTCTGTCTCTGCAAGACTTTGACACTCTCACAACAGGAAATTCTCAGGGGAATACTGCGACGCTGGGTATAAGCTTGGAAATAAGCACCCAGTCTAAGTTTGTGTGGCGTAGGGACTTAACTGACTAAGCACACTTTCTTCCCTCTGAGGTTTCTAGGTAGCAGCTGTCCGGGAAATAAACAGTGGCCCCCAAACTTCTATAAAAGTACTAATAATCTTTTATGGGTCAACTTCTTGGCTCTGAACGAGTGAGAAGCTGACGAATTTTAATGAATAAATTGCAGGTATTTGGAGGTTTATTATGAACTTTTTACAACGTATTTTATGTCTCATGAACTTTAGGCTCATGATTCTAAAAGAAATGGGTACTGTCTCACACATTTAATCTTCCCACATTAGCAAACTGAAGGCTGACATTTGTGGAAGTACTTGCTAATACTTTAAACGGAAGGCCTCATTCATGTGCTCACATGTTTCTTTAATGACAGAATCATGCTGGATGTTCTATCAGCTACCAGGAATATGAAGGCAGGCTTTCTACTCCCTGTAGACGTTTCCACACTGTAGGTGGTAGAAAGAATGGAGGAATCGTCGTGGAAATCCTCAGGGCCAAATGGAAGATGCCCAATACAAAAGGGCTCCTAGGAAACAGTTGGATTTGGAAAATGAGCTAAGTGACTATTGGTAGCTCTCAGATAGTGACCGTGGCTAACGTTGTGACGTTGACATTAGAGAGCTTAAATTCCAGATCTGCACTCAGTAACTGCATGATGTGGAGGACATCCCTTATTCTTTTATCTCAGTTTAATACCTGTACGGCAGATAAAATAACAGTGCCTGCTTTACAGTGTATCTTATGAGGAATAGTCAGATAACACATTTAGCACATTTTGTAGCACATAGAAAGCACATAACATGTGGCTAATATTATTATTGTATTATTAGTTATTGTTATTATTTCTTAAATTCTCTCCAACTTCCATCTCTTGCTAGCAGAGATGATGGCCATGCTTATCTTCATAAAACAATCAATTTTAATATGACATTGGGTCTCTAGAGATTTGAGACTTACAGCTTACATTATTTTCACAAGTTCTGTCAGGTAACTAGATGAGGTATTACTCTCCCAAGGTTAGCCACACATAGAGTGGGGCACAGAGAGGGCAAAGGGTTTACCTTCATTGCCAGCCAGTTGGCAACTTTAGCTGGAAATGGACTCTGGTTACTCTCATTGGTTTTCTGGCCATTACCTAATTCTCCCTTGCTTAAAAGAATTACTTTGCTGCCTAGAAAATTATTCTACACATTCTAAGAAAGTTATTAGGTGAATACATAATATTCTTTTTTAAATATATTTTATTGATTATGTTATTACAGTTGTCCCATTTCCCCCCTTTCATTCCCCTCCACCATTCACACCCCCTCCTACCCACATTCCCCCCTTTAGTTCATGTCCCTGTCTCATAAGTTCTTTAGCTTCTACATTTCCCACACTATTCTTGCCCTCCCCTGTCTATTTTCTACCCACCATCTATGCTACTTATTCTCTGTACCTTTTCTCCCTCT
>PVKU01006695.1:0-99072 GCA_004027475.1 Anoura caudifer
GCTCAAAAACAGGACGGCTACCCATGGGCCATAGAGTCTAGCTTTTCAGATGCACAGGCCCTGGGTTGGTGGTTGTTGCCTAATTTTTGGCTGTTTTCTCCCTTTCATGTGTGCACAGTTGAAAAGGTTTGGGATTAGGGTGTCCTAGGGCTGGGGCCTGTGTGAGTAGGGTCTTAAGTTGATCAAAAGCTGATTGTTGATTTTGTTGCTATTAGAAAGGGTCCAAACTTTCCTGGCCCTTGAGGCTATCATAAAGAGGCTGTTCAATGAGGCCATAATTAGGTATCCAGATTCTATAAACCCGCTTAGGCCAAGAAAAGCCCTCAGTTGTTTCTGGGTGCTAGGTTCAGGGAGCTGGGTGGTAGCCTGGACTCTGCCTGGGGAAAGGTCCCATTTCCCAGGAGTAAGGACCAAGCCTAAATAATGTACTTCCTGCTTGACCAGGTGAGCCTTGGGCTTAAAAACTTTATGTCCCCACATAGCTAAGGAGTTTAATGTTTGAACAGCATGTAAGACGGTTTCTGATTTGGGGAGCAGATAAGTAAATCACCTACATACTGAAAGAGCGCTCCGTTTTCTAGCTGTCAGTCAGTCAAATTCTCACCCAGGGCCTGAGCAAAGAAATGGGGGCTGTCTCTGAATTCCTGGGGTGAAACAGTCCACGTTAGTTGTTGGGGCCACCCTTCAGGGAGTGTCATTCAGAAGCAAGAAGAAATTGAGACTTTATATCTAACGGATGCAAAAGAATGCATCCCTGAGATTTAACACAGTAAACCACGCAGGACCTGCAGGTGTGGTCCCTGGAAGGGTATGTGAGTTGGGAACAACATGGTGTGGTAGAATTACTGCTTCTTAGGTCTTGGACTAGTCTACAGGAGTGGTCCTTTTTTCTGACCACTAATATAGGAGTACTACAGGGGAATTAGTGGGAACTGAGTGACCCATGAGAAAGAAACTTAGAGAGTAGAGCCTGGAGTCCAGCCCTTGCTTCAGGCCTCAGGGAGTATTGTTTCTGGTAAGGAAACTCTGAGGGATTTTTAAGATTAATGAGGAAGCATTTTTAGCCCTACCAGGGACCCAGGTATCCCTGACCTCTGGTTAATTTGGCCCTCCTATATTCCTATGGGAGGGTTGAGATGGCTTTCAGTTTGTGGGCTAACATTTTGAGGGGAGGTCTTAAGATACGAATCTCAACTATAACTATTGTGGTTCCTAATAACTGGGGAAGGTTACTCCTGAGGAGAAGGGTTGGGCATTTAAGGACTACAAGAAAGGAATGAATGAAATAAGATCCATCGTAGAGACAGCCCAAAGGAGGAGTGAAGTTCTTAGTAGTGTGCTTTCCTGCCGCTCCGAGGATGGTACAGGATTATGAGAAGAGGGGTCAAGAGAAGGAAGTAAGGACAGAGTAAGTGTCCTACCTGCCACATCCATGCATATCCCCGGCTCCAGCCCAGTAATGGTGATCTCTTAAGGTGGGGTCGACTGGGGCAGGCAGCTTTAGTCCTGAGTTAGGGTAACATCTGTAAGGCAGTTGTGGCCTCAGACCTGGGGGTCTTGTGGTCCCAGGGACAGAGTGCCAGCCAATGGCCTGACTTCTTGTGCTTCTAGCATGGTCTCTGAGGTGGCTTGTCATGGTCTGGACATTACTTACCCCAGTGCTCTGTCTTTTGTCATGTTAAACCCTTTGTGTCCTTGGTAATGGACTTGGAAGGGCCTGTGGGACATGGCTGTCCTGCAAGGGCAGCTATAATTTGGGCATGCCTAGCTTCCTTCCTTTTTTCCTTCTTCTGGGCCTTGGTCTCCCTCTCTCAGTTGTGGGGCAGGGTTGTGGACAGGAAGATGCCTATAAAATGGCTTTTAGATGGCGTTGTGGTAGGCGTTAACTTACATTGGTTGCTCAGGTCCCCACTTCCCTTTTAATAGAAGAATGTCCGTACATATGAGATTTCTGACTGCCTGTCTAGGTTTTTGCAAAAGACGCCAAGTTGGAATACGGTATTGAGATTTAAGCTTCTGTATATCGGCCAAGATTCTCCATCAGTTAACTGATACTGAGGCCAAACAGTGTTGCAAAAAGAAATATTAGTCTTCCCTTCTTTAGAGGTGGGGGCTCAAACTGCTACCTGTTGGAAAGAATACAGCCTAGTGGGGTTCCATCTGGAATGGACTCCTGATTCCCCACCTGTGAAGGAAGAAATACCAGAAGGTTAGAGGGCCTGTGTCTAGGGTCATAACTTGAGAATCTCCACATCCCAGGACTCAAGATCATGCTTTATCCAGAATGTACATCGTCATTATGGACAGAGGTAGAGATGCCCGGAAGGAGAAAATATCAGAAGGCTGCAGAGTACGTACCTGAGGTCACAGCCTGAGGGGCTCAGCAGTCTGGAATCTAAGACTCTGCTTTATCTAGACTGGATGTCTCCATTCTGGACGGATCCTTCCAGAATATTTGGAAATGTAAGGAAAATGTCCCTATTTTCCTTTGGCAAATGAGAGGAGCTCCCTGACACAGCTGTTATCTGGCTCTGTCTCTCAAGGGGCAGCAGCAGGATCCAGAGAAGGAAAAATACAAGATGTTGGGGATCCCCACAGGATGGGCAGTGGCCACCGCTCTCCTCTGGATTTCTGGGGGCTGGGTGTCCCCGAGATGTCATAGGGCTTAAAGCTGTGACTAGCAAGTGAGCCTTTGCTTCTATTGTGCGGTGGCCTTTGCTTTTGATCTGTGCTGTCTTGACTGTTAAACGCACTGGTGGCTCTTTCTGTCAGTTGCTTCATGGGTGAAAGTGCTCCCGGAAACACCCAGCCCTTTGCAGACTTAGGTCGAGGTTTGCGTACTTTTGCAAGGCCTTAGTTAATTGTCCCTGAACAAAAAAGGCAGGATTTTATTCTTCCCCTCTTGTCCTTCATTTATCCTAGTTCAATGATTTAGTTAGGGTTCTGATCTGGGGTTGGACTCCCCCCTGGTGGATGTGTGCTGCTGAGTAGGGTGGCCAGCTCATTTATCAGCCTAAGCCCTAGCAGATCTTCTTTGCGGCGTTCCCTATCCACAGTGCAGCAGTGGGAAAGAACGGCTGTAAATTACTCCAAGCTAGGCCATTAACCAGTGAGTACAATTGACAAAGGATTTGCTTTTTGTAACATTTTGAAATAATACTAAAAATTGTAAATGAAAATGCATTAGACTGAGGAATTAATTTACTTGTCCCTAAGTGTCTATTTTACCTGGGGTTTCTATTGGGAAAAATGATTGGCTTTGGAAGATGAAAGGGAGTTCTTGGCTTTTGGATTTGTCATTAAAATTGTCTTTGCCGTTTGTTTATGGGCCTTTTCTTTTCTTTCTAACATCTAGCTTTTTTCATTTCCATTTGCCTCTTGAGTTTCCTACTCCAATGTCCTTTCTTCCTACGTGTCTCTTTTCTTTGTTCTTTCTCTCCCTTTCTCGCTTCCTTAATTCCTTCTTTTGCTCCCTTCACAATCCTTCTTGAACTCGCACAGCCCACCTATGACTTCCACGAACCCTCTGGGATACCCTCAGACCCTCTGCAACACACACAATCCTTCTGCAACTTAGGTAGTCCCTTCTGTAAGACCCAGCATGCTGAACTAACCATCAGAATGATAAATGAAAGCATGTTGGAACTTCGCAGATTCTTGGAGATTTTTGTGTGAGTTCCTTATTTGACAAAGATTTCCATGTATCTTAAATGTATTAAATAAGGCTGATAGGTCTAGAATTTTCTCTTTTGTAAGAAGAATAAATCCTTGAGATATTTCAGGGGTCCTTTGAAATACCCTGGAGCCATTTCTATGTTAAGAAAAAGTCTTTTATTGGAAAGCTTGCCGAACATTTGATCTAAGGAGTATAGTATGAAATGACATTTGGCTATTTATTTAAAGTGATAATAAAAGACATGTAACATCGATATAGGCTGAGAAAACTTTAGTTCTTAGGATTGAGACCCATGGATTTTCTTTGAATGTTAAGTGTTTGATTAACCCCCCATGGTACACAGGTATTGTACTAAACAGAACCTTGGCTTTTAGGCAGCTGTAGAGAAAACTTCCCCCTATTTATCATAATAATAGACAACCAATTTTTAGTGGCTTATGTATATAATTTCCTTTCAAGATTTTTATAAATCTTCTTTAATTTGTATAGCCTTTCTGCAATATACAAAATCCTTCTTAGTTTGTTTCTTTTTAGTTCGTTCGGAAGTAAAATAGTTCTTCCCCCCTTGGCAGATGCACATAGCGCTTAAAAGTGAGCTGTTTTATCATCTCATAATCCTGACAACGGCAAGGAGGCTGGAGAAAAAGGGGAATCGGGCTTGGGCAGCGTTCAACAGCTTCAGCCACCTCGGTTTTAAAAGCACACGTTTTTCCTTTGCACATGAGGGAGGGGGAGTTATTGCTTCCCGGGCCAGGGAAACAAAGGAAAGACCGGGGTGGAAGAAGTAATGGGAGAGAGCCTCAGCTGTCTGATTTGGCTCCTTAGAATAATTATGGATAGGAGAGGAGTGAGCCAAGGCAGGGCTGCCTTCATTCACCTGGAAGTTGCAAAGAGGGGTTCCTGGAGACAGGATCAAGGGGGTAACCCCAGTCAAGTTCCCACCACCCACTGCTCCCCCAGCTGCAAGTCTCCTTGGGACCCACAAAGTTTAGAGAAACATTAAGTGTATGACCAAGAAGGGGCACGAAAGAGAGAGTAAGACATTTACCTGGCAAATGGGACACTGCACCTTGAGGGAGAGTTGCAGCAGGTTCATGATTTGGACTTGGTGTTCCCTGGCTGTGGTGTAGAGGCGGAAAGGACCAGGGGATTTTGAGTCGTGGGTCAACGTGTGCCATTTATGAGAAGGGCTCCCAGAGGCTGTTACACCTTTGGTCACCCTGCTGGTCTCTGTTTGGCTTCTCCCTTGGTTGTCTAAAACAGCCAGGTGTCTTGGAGTGCTGGTGACCAACCCTTATTTTGCATGTCCCTGGAGAAGCCAAAGGTACATTACAGTGATGGGAGTTCCCTACGAGGCCCCTGCACATTTAGGGATTGACCCCAGACACCTCCACGAGGCCCCCAGTCATGTACGGACGTCCAAGAACTAGGACCAGAGGGAGGATGCACCTCCTCAATCTTTGGGAGTCCAGGGGAACCTGAACACTTGTTTCAGATCTTATCCTTGTTTCTGCCTCAAAACACGGACCCAGCGTGTCTGGATTCCTCTCTTCTACAGCATGGCTGCGTCTCCTTTAATCCTGCAGGTGAAACAGGCAATGAAACGTTGCTGGCGAGACCGCTACGCAGTGTGTTCTGCGTGGCTGAAGACAAAGGGTTCAATTCGAGTCAGGGCACCAAAATGTGTTACAGAGGTGGGGAGAGAGACCTCAGTCAAGAGGCTCTCTACCCTGCCTTGGTTCTTGTCTTGCCCCCAGGAGAATAATTCAAGCAAGACACAAGCACATAGAGTGGAAATGAAATAGCAAGTTTATTTATGAAATGCACCAGCACAGAGCTGCAAGCGGGCGCCCATAAAGTTGTTCGTAAGTTTGCTAATAAGTTTGTCCTGTATACTTCCACTGAGGCTGCAAGTGGGTACCTAGCTAATCTAAGCATGCTGACTATTAGGGTTCAGGGATTGTATACTTCAGCTGGCTTCTAGGTTCCCCCTTCTTTTCCCCTTCAGGAATAATGTACAGCTACAAAGCCTTTCTCAGTTAGCAAAGGTGCTTTGTTGTAGTGAAATTGCTACAGAGGCCCCCTTTCCCAGCAGAGGCCCCCCTTCTTCCTCCTGTGCAAGTCCCACCTGTGGTGTTCAGAACACTGGGCAGTCTTATTGAGATTGTTACAGAAGCCCCTTGTCTCAGCACAGGCTCAAGGACTACCCTTCTCTTGTGCTATTTTGCTTGGAATGCTTGGGACACCTACCTGGCAATCTTATCAAACCGAGCTCAGGGTTGCTGAGTTAACTGGTGAGGCATGTCTTCCTTTTCCTTCTAGCCTCCTGTACTAAGTTCTTTTTAAATTGTAATGGAGAAGGTCCTGCCTTTATTTCCCTTTGGGCTGCTCATTCCTAGCTGCTACCTGGCAGTTTCTCAACTGGGGATGGAAAATACTGTGTTAGATCTGCAACTGGTTGAATCCAACTGTAGAAAGATATACTTAAATTCTGACTGTCCAGGGTTCAATGGCCCTATTCCCCTCATTGTTCAAAGGTCAGTTGTATTTGCATTGCATATACTGTAAATCTTCAAGCCAGGCTACTTTAATACTATAATTTTTGTATTCCCATTGCATAGTCCTTAGAATATGGTGGGTCCTCAATAACTATTTGTTAAATAGTAAATTATTGTTTATTTCCATTGGAAATTTTTGGTTATAAGTGAGAGTATCATTATATTTTCTCTTGGGAATACATTAATTTACTCCTTATATCTTTGGGATATAAAAATACCATTTTTTTCAATTGTTGATGCTAAATATAAAAGTAGAGATTTTGGCTAATTAAAGTGGTAATCAAATGAGTTATGGAAAACATTTCACATGGTAGTTTACCTCATCACTATAATTATGATTATATCATTACTTCTGTTCAAATTCTCTGTTTTATTTGCCTTCATGGCCTTTCACTTTTGGAAATTAATGTTTCTTCCAGCTAGGTGTTTGAAAAATAGGGCATTTGTTGCTATGGAGTTTAACATCCACCCACATTTTCAATGTTAGTTCTGGCTGTGCTGGATACCCCAGAAGAGAGATAAATGTATTAGCATTTTGTATTATTCCATTTTTCAATTGTCCATGTTCTTTGCTTTTTAATACCAAAAACTAGCTGTGTAGTTTTGTCATACAAATTTGCCGCTCATATTTTTTGTTGAGGTAAAAACTTACATACAGTAAAATGTACTGGTACAATGTGTACAATTTGGTAAATTTTGACAAATGCATGCATTTATATAACTAATATCCTGATCATGATGGAGAACCTTTTGATCACTCCAAAAAATTCCTTTCTACTTTTTCTTTATTATTACCCATCACTCAATGGCAACAAATGTTTTTTTTCTGGCAGTAGATAGGTTTTTCTGACTGTAGATTTCATATAATGAAAGAATACAGTTTAGACTTTTGCATTTGTCTTGTTTGCTCAACAAAATGTTTTTGAGACTTACGTATGTTGCATCATTAGTTCATTTTTAGATAGATGTGTAAAGTCTATTGTTTGTTGTTGAGTGATAATAAATTTGTTTTTCTGTTAAAGATCATTTGATTATTTCGTGTTCTTGAATTTTTATATACATTTTATAATCAGTATGTCTATTTCTTCAAGAAAGCCTAGTAAACCCTGGCTGGTGTGACTCAGTGGATGGAGTGCCAGCCTGTGAACCACAGTGTCATGGGTTTGATTCCCAGTCAGGGCACATGCCTGGGTTGTACTCCAGCTCCCCAGTTGGAGGTGTACGAGAGGCAACCACACATCGATGTTTCTCTCCACTCTCTCCTTTCCTCTCTCTCTCAAAATAAATAAATAAAATCTTTTTTTAAAAGCCTACTGAAATATTGAGAGTGGTTGTATTGAGTCTATATATCCATTTAGGGAGGATAGACATTTTAATAACACTGACTTTCAATCTGTGAATATAGTTTTACTTTTTTTTAAATTTCTTCAGCCATGTTTGGTAATTTTTGATATAGATATTTTTCACATACTTTATTAGATATTTTTCTAGACTGTGATGTTTTTGGTGTTAGTATAAGAAGACTTTTTATTCTAAAATTTATTTGCCAATTTTTTGTTTTTATATATGGAAACACAATTGATTTCATGTATTGACTTATATCTTATGGTGGTGCTAAATCTACTTTTGTAGATTCATTAAGATTTTCCATGTAAATGATCATGTTTTATGTAAATAATGAAAGCTTTCCTTCTTCTTTTTAAAACTTTATGCCTTTTAATTTTTTGTCATCTTGTTGCACAAGTTAGCACTTTTAATACAAGGTTTAACACAAGTGATGAGAGTGAACATGTATCTTGCATTGTTTCCAATATTAGTACAAAAGAGTTTAGTCGGTTAAACCCAATATTAGCAGTAGGTTTCTCATTGATGCCTTTATTACGTTGAGAAAAAAATTATTTCTAGTTTGCTGAGAGCTTGTATCATTTACTGAAGCCATGATATGGTTTTCCTGTTTGGTTATGTTAATTCCAACATTCTTCTACTGCACACCCTTTGGCAACAACTTTCAGCTCTCAGCTCCTTAGCCCCCACCTCTGCTCTGGCTCCTGCAGGCCCACCCTTCCAACACCCTGCTCTGCTCCATCTAAGAATCTGCAGTGAACATCCGCACATACTTCTGTCCCAACTCTCGCCCTGCCCAGCTCCTCCTCTCCAGGGCGGCACCTCGCCAAGTCAGCCCCCTCAGCCTGCCTTTCCTGCTTGGGGCACGCTGTCTCTGTTAGGATCGTTGGCAGCTGGAAAGCTGCAGCAATTTGGGGGCTCACTTTGTATATTTCCCTTCTCCCCAGGATCACCGTTCCATGCTTCACATTTTTCAGTGCCTTTCATAAATATGACCATCACTGGAAGAGAGTGTGAAAAGGGAAGAAAGTATAGAAGAACCATAAATATGACCACTACTGGAAAAGAGTGTGAAAAGGGAAGGAAGTATAGGAGGGAAGGAAGTATGTCCCACAGAAAAAGTAGCATATGAGCTTGTGGGAAAATATGATGTTTAATTGACTTTTTATAGCATGAACCATATATTTTTGGGCATGTTGAAGTTTATAAGAGTTGAACTAGATAATCTTAGTGTTGTCTAGAGACTTTAAAATAGCATAATTCCATGATATGTGGTTTATTATAGTAAGGTAGTATTATGGAAACATCATAGTGTTGTTAAAATTAATATTGTTCTTGGAAGCAAATAGACATGATTCTATAGAGTTGCACATTATTAAATATGTTGAATTAAGTTCTCTTACCTGTTAAACAAAGTTACAATTAGTTGCCTTTCAATATTGATGTGAGTATTCCAGATAATGTTTGTAAAACACTCAGCATCATGCTTTGTCTGGAATTTAGCAGGAGACCATTAATGGATGCTGAGGAACTTTCTGGTGTACCTTCTTTAAGGAAGGGTCAGTAACTTATTTACAGTTTTCTTGGCACTGGGCATAGCAGGCTGATAAAAATGCTATCAGCCTTTCCCTGGATGAGATCCATGGGAATCTGTTTAACTCTGCTCCCAGCCTATTTAATCAATTCATCATGCAAAGTGCTTCAAGGAAAGCAGCAATACTGCCATTATCCCACATGCACAACCCTCCTTTCATATTTTGATTCCATAAGTGTCACATAGTTGATGACTTTAAAAGTAATCTTTATGGGAAATGCATTGCTTAATATACAATATTAAAGAAATCTCCCCTCCTGATAACTTCTGGTCAAGATGGCAGCATAGGCAGACATGGCTTGCCTCCTAGCACAACCACATCAAAATTACAACCAAAATATAGAACAACCATCACTCAGAATTGTCAGAAATAGAGTTGAGTGGAAGTCTGACAATTATGGAATTTAAAAAAAAAAACATCCATCCAGACTGATAGGAGGGGTACAGGTGCAGAACGGGCTGGTCCCTCACCTATGTGTGGTGAACACAAACTTGGGAGGGATATCTTGGGAGTTAAGAGTCCCAGCCCCACATCAGGCACCCCACACAGGGTTCCAGTGCCAGAAAGATAAGACCTCCCAACTTCTGGCTACAAAAACCAGCAGGTGTTGAGTTGGTGGAAGACCCAAGCAGTTCCTCTTAAAGAACTCACATACTGACTCACCTACTCAAACTCACACCTTTTGAACTCCAGCACTGGGGTAGCAGCTTGGAAGGCCCAATGGTACACAGGGAGAAGATGAAGTGTCTGACATCAAAGTGAGCAGAGGCTGTTGTTCCTTTTATAAACCTTCACAGAGCCGGCAAGCTGGTGCCACATCTGAGACTCCATCAACCTGGCTAACATTGTTTGACCCACCCTGGAAATCACCAGAGACTCTACCTGGCCCAACTTACAGGCCCACCCAAGCTGCTTTTCCATATGAATTGCTGGTCTTGGTTCATGCCTCACAACTTCCTAAATCCTATCAAACAAGCAACAGCTGGCTTGAGTGAGTTCCAGGCCCAGCACCAGAAATAGCCAGCCTAGATTCATAGCTAAACTTCATCTGGGAATCTCCAAGCTCAGAACAAGTAGCAGCTCCCTCAGATTGCTTTCTAGCTCAGGCAGGTTGGCTCTGGGAAAAACACAGGTGGGGGTTGACCTTGGCCTACTCCACCCAGGGAACCCCAGGGCTAATGCACCCAGTGGATAGCTACAGAACACTTTGGAGCACCACCACCCTGTCCCTGCAAGCTGACCTCCGTAGAGGACAAAAGTTGGTAGTCAGTGATCACAATAATCTTTACAGCTGACTGGCCTGGATAAACCCCTTTCATTGATTTGCCAACAGAAGCCAAGTCTCAATGACAAGAGGAGAGTGTACTCAGATCACATAAAGGGCAAACCTTGAGTACCTAGCTTGGGTGATGGGGGAGGCTGTGCTACTGGACCCTACAGGACACCTACTATATTAAGGCACAATACCAAGACCCATAGTCAAAGCAGCTCTACCTAATACATAGAAACAAACACAGGGAGGCTGCCAAAATGAGGAGACAAACAAACATGGCCCAAATGAAAGAACTCACCAGAAAAAGAGCGAAATGAAATGGAGATAAGCAATCTATCAGATGCAGAGTTCAAAACACTGGTTATAAGGATGCTCAAGGAACTTAGCAAGGACCTCAACAGCATAAAAAGATCCTGTCAGAAACAAAGGATACACTAATTGAAATACAGAACAATTTATAGGGGAACAAGAGTAGAGAGGATGAAGCTGAATATCATATCAATGGTATGGTGTATAAGGAAGCAAAAAACAACCAATCAGAACAACAAGAAGAAAAAAGAATTGGAAAAAATGAGGAAAGTATAAGCAGCCTCTGGGACAACTTCAAGAGGTCCAACATTTGCATTATAGGGGTCCAACATTCACATTAGAAGAAGAGAAAGAGCAAGAAATTGGAAATCTATTTGAAAAAATAATGAAAGAAAACTTCCCTAATTTGGTGAAGGAAATAGACATGCAAGTCCAAGAAGCTCAAAGAGTCCCAAACAAGATGGTTTCAAAGAGGCCCACTCCAAGAAACATAATTAAAATGCCAAAGGTTAAAGATAAAAAGAGAATCTTTTTTTTTACTACCAGAACATCACATAAGTTTATTTCAGATATAACAGCAATGTTAGAATCAACAAGTTTAATTCTGAACTGCACCAAATAAATTTAGCCATTTAAGTATTTCAAAAGTTATTCCCTCCTCAAACCTAAGAGGTCTTTTCTTTTCCACCACACATAACACGGTTCCCAATAGTTTTTGGAGGACTTTCAATTGACGAGTAAACTGCTTTGAGGATATTTCAGAACTTCTTTCCCCAAATAAAAACCAATCTGGACAAATTATATATTGCATAGATTTCTCTGCAGATTCTTTTTCTTGTTTACAACCCCAATGCAATTGCCATTCAGTATAAATTTTCACCTTTTCGCCTGACAGTAAAAACTATTTGTCCTGAAAAATATAATGGATATATCCTGTGATTATCCAATGAATAGAACTGTTTTAACTCAATGATAATTTTCATATTTCAAAATAACCAACTAAATGTGAGACATTATTTCAGTCTTTACTGACTCATAAGTATATGAACTAGTGCCCAGCTTTTATCTCCTCTATAGCCTCCTCCTCCATAAGTGGATGGAATTATTTAATGTAAGTCTGACATAGGACAATTAACACTTTACAAACATTTACAATCTAGGCTAAAGATATTAACTAGGGTAGAAAAAGAAGCACTATAATGGTAGAAAGCCTACACACTCAATTCAAAATTTATTTTTTCCCTCCTTAAATAAGAGCAGAGTGTTTGAGTTACAGAAGGCATAATTAGTTTGAAGAATTCAGGGAGACTTCCCACCAAGATGGAGGCATAGGTAGATACTCTTTGCTGCCTCACACAACCAAAAGAAGGATAAAAAACTTAAAAACAACAACAACAACAACAAAAAAAAAACCCAGAACTGCCAGAAAATTGAACTGTATGGAAGTCTGAAAACCAAGGAGTTAAACAAGAAACATTCATCCAGACCAGTAGGTGAGGAAGAGATAGGCAGCTGGACTGAGAGGACTCGCAGGCAAGGTGGCAGCTTGAGGACCAGGGCGGATGAAGTAGTGGATGAAGGAGCGGGCAGTCCCACATTTGTGTGCAGATAAGCCAGGAGGAACTACTGGGCAGTGAGACAGAATGTGTAGCCCAGGGTTCCAGCATGTGGAAATAAAACCTCAAAACCTCCAACTGAAAAAACCTGTGGGGGTTGAGGCAGCGGGAGGATCTCCCAGCCTCATAGGACAGTTCTTTGGAGAGACCCACAGGGTCCTATAAAGTATGCAAAACCCACCCACCCTGGAATCAGCACCAGAAGGGCCCAATTTGCTTGTGGGTAGTGTGAGAAGTGACTGAAAGCTGGCTGAGAGCAGAGCAAGCAGCACTGTTCCCTCTCAGACCCCTCCCCCACATATAGCATCACAGCGCAACAACGTGGGTTGCCCTGCTCTGGCAAATACCTAAGGCTCCGCCCCTTACTACATAACAGGTATGCTGAGATAAATATGGCCCAAATGAAAGAACAGATCAAAGATCCAGAAAAAATACAACCAGGAAATGAAGAGATCATCAGGTGCAGAGTTCAAAACACCGATAATCAGAATGCTCACAGAAATGGTTGCGTATGGTCACAGAATAGAGGAAAAAGTGAAGGCTATGAAAAGTGAAATAAAGGAATATGTACAGGGAACCAACAGTGAAGGGAAAGAAGCCAGGACTCAAATCAATGGTTTGGAGCAGAAGGAAGAAATAAACATTCAACCAGAACAGAATAAAGAAACAAGAATTGAAAAAAATGAGGACAGGCTTAGGAATCTCCAGGACAACTGGAAATGTTCCAGTATCTGAATCACAGGGGTGCCAGAAGAAGAGGAAGAGCATGAAATGGAAAACTTATTTGAAAAAAAAGTGCAGGAGAACTTCGCTAATCTGGCAAAGGAAATAGACTTCCAGGAAGTCCAGGAAACTCAGAGAGTCCCAAAGAAGTTGGACCCAAGGAGAAACACACCAAGGCACATCATAATTCCATTAGCCAAGATTAAAATGAAGGAGAGAATTCTAGAATCAGCAAGGGATAAGGGGACAGTCACCTAAAAAGGAGTGCCCATCAGACTGTCAGCTGATTTCTCAAAAGAGACCTTCCAGGCAAGAAGGGGCTGGAAAGAAGTATTCCAAGTCATGAAAGTCAAGGACCTACATCCAAGATTTCTCTATCCAGCAAAGCTATCTTTTCGAATGGAAGGGCAGATAAAGTGCTTTCCAGATAAGGTCAAGTTAAAGGAGTTCATCATCACCAAGCCTTTATTATATGAAATGTTAAAGAGACTTATGTAAGAAAAAGAAGAAGATCAAAAATACAAACAGTAAAATGATGATAAACTATCACTATCAACAACCGAACTTCAACAAATAAAAAGAGAAGCAAAAAGGAACTAAGTAAACAACTAAAACAGGAACAGAATCACTGAAGTGGAGATCACATAGAAGGTTGTCAGTGGGGAGGCAGAGGGTAGAAAATGGGGGAAAAGGTACAGGGAATAAGAAGCATAAATGGTAGGTACAGAATAGACAGGGGAAGGGTAAGAATAGTATAGGAAATGGAGAATACAAAGAACTTTTATGTATGACCCATGGACATGTACTAAAGTGGGGGAATGGTGATAGGAGGAGATTACAGGTGGACGGGAATAAAGGGGAGAAAAACAGGGACAACTGTGATAGCATAATCAATAAAATATATTTAAAAAAAGAATTTGACCTTTTTGTAAACTTCCAGATATCAAAATAGATTTTAATATATAAATGAGTTTTCTGAGATGACACTGCCTCTATTTCTGTAACTATTTCACCTGCACTAGCTAATCAGTCCTATGACTGTATCCTTAAATGTAGTTATTGAAAACTGAATAGCTGCCTCATGACAATTAAGTGCATGTTATTTAGGGAGGGAAAAAATAACTACATTTTGAATTGAGATAAAGAGAGAATCTTAGAGGCAGCAAGCATCCATGGCAGTTTCCATTAGGCTGTCAGTTGATTTCTCAAAAGAAACTTCGCAGGCTAGAAGAGATTGACAAGAAATATTCAAAGTCATGAAAAGCAGGGACCTACAGCCAAGATTGCTCTACCTAGCAAAGATATCATTTAGAATCAGAGGACCGATAAAGAGCTTCCCAGACAAGTCATAAATAACTAAAGGAGTTCATCACCACCAAATCATTATTATATGAAATGTTAAAAGGACTTATTTAGGGAAAAGATCAAAACTATGAACAGTACAATGGCAAAAAATACAACTCCATCAACGATTGAATCTAAGAAACAAACTAAGCAAACCAGAGGAACAGAGAATCATGAATACAGAGAGTGCTTTGCTGGTTGCCAGGTGGGAGGAGGTTGGGGGAGAATGGATGAAGAGGTGAGGGGATTAAGAGGTACAAATAGGCAGCTACAGAAGAGCCACGGGGATGTAAAGTACAGCATAGGAAATGGAGCAGCCAAAGAAGTTATAGGACATGAACAATGGTGGGGGGGTTGCCTGAGGGACTGGGGGTTACTGGGTGGAGGGAGGCAAAGCAGGGAAAAATCAGGACAACTGTAATAGCATAATCAATAAAATATAATTAAAAAAATAAATCTCCTCTCCCCAAACAGTGAGATATTTATGGTGAAGAAATAAAATGCTTTTAAAAAAGTCTAAAAAATAAGGCAACAAAATCAAAGCTGAGTGATGAATATTTCTGGAGAAGGGAGGTAATGAGGACAATTAGGAACCAATGCGGTGTAATTGCAGTGAATCTTTTTAGCTATTTATACAACAAAAGTTCTAGGGCAAGGACTGCGTTGTACATGTGCTAATTTCAGCATTGGGTGCTCTGTTTGTGCTAAAAAAGAGGTTGAAAGTAAATTCTGTTAATATTTCCAATGAAAATTCACCAGAGAAAGAGTGCTGCACTTGTATAGTTTAATAAGTATTATAATTTCTACGACACTGAAAAACTATTTTTTTAGTCTTTACACTACTCCATTGAAAAGCATAATTTACTACTCTGAAGCAAACTGTTCTCTGAGATGCAGATGTTTGTCTGAACTTTGACATGTTATATATTACACATGGGAAAATGAGGGAAGATAAAACATCATGTGTATCTCTGCATGTATTTCTCTTTATAATTTATACAATTTATTTTATATACCACACTGTTTGAAAAGGATTTCAAACAGATTATCAAAAAAAATTTTGAGTAGAACTAAATAGAAAGAAATGACTAAATCAAGGCAAGGAGAAGTGAAAAGAATACATTTTTTTGTTTCAATAAAGTTACAGATCTAAGGAAAATGACTTTTAAAAAAAGTTAGAAACACCTGTAAATTAATCTTTTGGTTAGGAAGTTATCTTTAGGAGACTCACCTGAACACAAGAAAAGCGAGAAAAGCAAGCATTCCCTACGTGAGAAGAGGAGACAGCTGGTAGGAGTGAGGGAGTGAGGGAGGCTGCCTGCCAGGCAGGGGAGCAAAGGTGGAGGCGTGGTCAGGACACAAATACTGCAGCTCAGTTGAAAGGAGAAAGATGAGCAGTGAGAAATTCCTTGTGCCCATGTGACTTAAAAAACTGAAGAATCCTGTATTCTGTTATAGGAATTATTTTCTTTGAGCAGCAGACTAGACCTCTAGTTTATTCCCAAAGCCTAAGCAAAGTTCTGCTAATTGCATTAATGATGCTTTGCTTGAAAAATTCAGAAAGAGGGACAGGGTCCTGGAAAATGGTAGTGTTATAATTTTACCTTACCAATCTGCCTTACCATGGCAGGCTAGGGAGGCAAGGCAACAAGAGGAAACCAAATCTATAGTGATACACAACTAGGAGGATGTAAGCCCTCATATCCCCTACCCTGCGGACCAAACTCAGATATCCTAGGATGTCAAAAGTCCTACCATAAATGGTGTGGTCTTGAGCTATGAAGGTATAGATGAGCCAGGAGCCTAGAGTACTTAGGCATGTGGTTTATGTCACTTATAGCAATGAAAACTATAGTAATATTTTTTCATTAAAAAAAAAAAACAACACTATTGGTTTCACTGAGGTTTAGAGAGACAGTAGAATGAATTAATTGTAAAGAAAAAAATAGGTATATTTCTTTACATACAACAGCCTAAGATAATTCGATCATTTAAAGCAAATGATACATGTAATTTAATAAGTTAGGTTAGTAGTCGAATACATGTAAATAGACACATGGAAAGTGTTTGAGGTAGGTTACATCTGTTAGATTGCCCTACAGTGTCATTTATGCTATTAAATATTTTGGCAAATAAATAGAAAAAATAATTATGCACCGCTAATTGTCTATGTGGTTCTACATGTGTAATTTTTGCAAAAAATCCCATTGGATATAAACCAGGTTCATAGAAAAATAATATTGACTGCTTAGGTTTGGGAAATCCAAGTCAGTGGGAAATCTTACCAGATAAATCAGCTTCAGCACAAAGCTCCTTTGCATGCTAGCTGAGTCAAATTATCCTGAAGTGTTATTTAAGCAGTAGTTACTATGCAGATGCTAAAGGCATTTATTGTCTTAGAGGAAAAAAAAAATGCCAATGTTTCAAATTGCTTTAAAATGCCAAATAGCAATTAGGCAATGTTATTAACTAATCCCTTGCCAAAATTAATATTTTAACTTAGATATGCCCAATGAGAGAAGTAAGCCAAGTCAGTAAATATTGGTTTTAATATTTATGAAAATTAATCTGGCTAAAGCAATCATTTTTGACTTGCAAAATATTCCCTTCTCACATTGATATTTCAACATATCAGCCAAATCCCTTCTTAGCCTGTATATTAGTCAAATTTTAAACTCTGATCTAAATGTTAAAATATACCAACTGCCTCAAATTGATATTTTAGGCCATTGAGTGAAATATATCAAATCTCAACTTCCTCTTAACATAAGAAATGTCTCAACAATGCTATTTTTATAATGATTACTACTTAGTACAAAATTTGTTAAAAACACCTGAATGGTTGCATGATAGGGAGAGTATCAAATTTTAATTCATGTTTGGTGACAGAATGCGCAGCATTACTTTAGTCAGAAGCGCAGGTTTACACATCAGGAAGATTAGAGTTCAACTAATGTCTCTGCTAGCTGAGCCCTTGGGCGAGTCATTAGCCGCATGTGCATCTGCTTCCTCACCTGAAAAATGAGGAGTAAGTGGCCTTTGGCCAGGGCCAATGTGCAAATGAGGGGAAACAATATACTTGTATGTATGTGTGTATATATGTACTATATATATAGTTGTATGTATTGTATATATATGTATATGTATTGTGCATATATGTATATATATTCTTTACCTGATACAAAATGGACATGTAATAAGAGGAATGATTATTAATTTGCAGCCATAAAGTACTCTATTTAATATTTCTCCTTTCCAGTGATATTCTTCATTTTTAATGACCATGACTAAGACCTATGGTTGATCCATATAAGAAAAAAGAACTGCCATAATTTTTTTGCAGTAGGTTCAGGTAAACTTTAGCATTGTCTGTTATGTTCACATTGTTATAAAGATATAAACAAATAAATAATAAACAGAAAGGCCAGTGCCTTTATTTTAGAAGGTTAGATAGATAAGTAGATGAACCACATACAGAAAGCAATTTACTGAATTTGCCAAAAATCTAACTTGATTTTTTTTTGTAGTAAACATGGGTGATTGTTAGATTATTCTTTTTTATTTTTAATTTTTAGTTTTAAATTACACTGTATGTACAATATTAGATTAGTTTCAGATTTACAACCCCATGATTATACATTTATATAACTTACAAAGTGATCTTAAATCTAGTACTCTCCTGACACCATACATGGTTATTACAATATTTTAACTACATTCCCTGTGCTGTACTTTACATCCTGATGACTATTCTTTAATTACCAATTTGTACTTCTAAACCCCTTCATCTTTTCACCCATCCCCCCAACTCCTCTCATATCTGGCAACCATCAAAATGTTTTCTGTATCTATGAGTCCATTTCTGTTCTGCTTGTTTATTTATTTTTTATTTTTTAGAATCCATATGTAAGTGAAATCCTATGGTATTTGTCTTTCTCACTCTGACTTATTTCACTTACCTTAATACCCTCTAGGTCCATTCATGTTTTTTTGCAGATAGCAAGATTTCCTTCCTCTTTGTAGCTGAGTCATATCCCATTGTATACCACTTCTTTATCTATTCACCAATTGATGGATGCTTAGGTTGCTTCCATATCTTAGCTATTGTAAATAATGCTGCAATATACGTGTAGATGTATATGTCTTTTTGATTTAGTGTTTTGAGTTTCTTCAGATCAATGCCCAGAAGTGGGGTTGCTGAGTCCTAATTTGTCTCTTGTTATAGCCTTTGTCTTAAGGTCTACTTTGTCTGGTATAAATATTGCTACCCCAGCTTTATTGCTTTGTTTTGTTTCCATTTTCATGAAATATCTTTTTTCATCCCTTTATTTTCAGTGTGTATGTCTCTTCACTCACAGTGAGTCTCTTGTAGAAAGCATACATGAGGGTCTTATTTTGTTATCCACTTAGTCACCACATATCTTTTGATTGGGTCATATAATTCATTTGCATTTAAAGTAATTGTTGATAGATATGTGTTAATTGCCATTTTAACATTCATCTCTGTTACCTTTTCTTCTTCTTCTTAAAGAAGCCCTTTAACATTTTTTGTCATACTGGTTTGATGGTAATGAACTCCTCTAACTTTTTTGTTGTCTGGAAGCTCTTTATCTGTCTTTCTATTTTAAATCATAGATTTGCTAGGTAGAGTAGTCTTGCTTGTAGGTCCTTGCTTTTCATCACTTTGAATATTTGTGTCAATTCCTCTGGCCTGCAAAGTTTCTGATGAGAATTCAGCTGACATCTTATGGGAACTCCCTTGTACATAAATAACTGCTTTTCTCTTGCTGCTTTTAAAATTCTCTCTTTACTTTTGACCTTTACCATTTTAATTATGATGTTCCTTGGTGTGGACCTCTTTGGATTCATCTTGTTTGGGACTCCCTGTGCTTCTTGGACTTGTATGTCTATTTCTTTCACCAGGTTTGGAAAATTTGTCATTATTGTTTCAAATAGGTTTTCAATTTCTTGCCTTCTCTCATCTCCTTTTGGCCCTCCCATGATGCAAATATTGGTATGTTTGATGTTGTCCCAGAGACTACTTACACTATTGCTATTCTGACTGGATGTTTTTTGCATCCTTATATTCCAAATCACTGTTTTGATCCCATGCTTTATGTACTTTACTATTGATTCCCTTTAATTTATTCTTCATTTCAGTCAGTGTATCCTTCATTTCTGACTGGTTCTTTTTTATAGTTTTCATGTCCTTTTTTATGTTGTTGAAGTTCTCACAAAGTTCCTTGAGCATCCTTACAACCAGAGTTTTGAACTTTGTATCTAGGAGTAGGCTCGCCTCCATTTTAATTAGTTCTTTTTTGAAGTACAGGGTAGGCAGAGGCCAGATATTGCTTGTTTGCAAGATTTTATCAAAGTTTGAAGCATGAGACCAGAGAGGCAGTTTGTAGAAAAATTACTGGAAATGGCTTGAGTGGCAGGATGTCAGGGATTCAGCAGGGTGGGGCAAACAGTGTTAGCCAGATTGATAGATATTCAGATATGGCACTCACCTGCTGGCTCTGTGGTTGAAGGGCTCAGCAAAGGAACAGTGACCTCTGTCAGCACTTCTGTTTGGGAGACAGCTGCCTTTTAAGCCTTCATCTTGAAGCCAGACAACTTAGTTATTCCCCATATGTTCCTGGGGCCCCATCACTGCAACTCAAAGTGAGTCCAAACTCTGTGTGCAGGCCCTTCAAGAGGAGAGGCAAGGACTCCAACAGCCTTCTGTCTCAGCCGTAATCCCTGCTGGTTTTTATAGCCAGAAGTTTTGGGGACTTCTCTTCCAGACACTGGAATGTTATGTGAGGGGTTCTGATATGGGGCCAAAACCTCTTACCTCTCAGAGGGAACATCTGCAGCCAAGAAACACCTCCCGGTTTTTATCTGCCACATGTGGATGTGGGACCAGACCATTCTGCATTTCAGCCCCTCCTACCCGTCTGAATGTGGCTTCTTCTCTATATCCTTAGTTACAGGACTTCTGATCAGCTAGGTTTCAGACAGTTCCGAATTATGGCTGTTTATTTTTGTTGCAATTTTTATGTGCTGTGAAAGCTTCTAAGTACTGTGTTTACCTATACTGCCACCTTGATCAAAATATATTTATTCCTTTTTGAGTTTTTGAAAAATTTTCCAGAAATAAAAGTGCCAGTGTTTAATTTTGTCTTGACGTATTTTACTGTTCCATATACCCAAGAGGGCTTTAAAAGTTATCTCTGAAATACAGAGGTTATTCATTTACTTATTTATTGAATTTACTGGGGTGACATTGGTTAATTAAATTGTATGGCTTTTGGGTAGACGATTCTATAATACATCAGTACTGGAGGTTTCTATTCATTCTGCGGGTGCTGCTGAATTCATATTCAGCTAAATTTACTTTGTAATCAAGAAATTGATTAGATTAACATGTTTGCCTCAAAAAATAAAACAAATAGTAAATAATATTTATTGAAGAGTGAGTGACAAAATATATTTGTATATTTGGGCATGATTCAGAGTATTAGATCTTTGGGGCACTGGGACCAGCAGGGAGCCCTGGCAGGCTGGCTGTGAGCAGTGTTTGAATGAGGCAGATGGGGAAGGTTTTATGTCACACTTTTGTAGTAGATTTAATAGGAATTACCTTGCTTGATATTCCCTTGTTCCACAATCTCCACGTACTGGAAAAGCGAGAGCAGCTCATCAGGTTAAAGGTCAACTATAGGATCTAAGAAGGCAAAGGACACAAATTGAAATACTCAGTGGTCTTGGTAATAATTGTAAGTTTAAATCTGAGTTCTGATATTAACTTGTATCACTTCTGCACACATCTACAGAAAGATAGTATGTAAATGTGGAAAAATAAAATAAACACACAAATGGTCTATTATTTATTTAGTTCAGTATCAAAAATATTAAGAGAAACAGGAAAAGTAAATAAGTTCCAAATAATCACAATATCCTAGGCAAAAGGGGACTGGCAGATGAAAGAGTGTAAAGATCAAACTGGTATTCTATCCAGGCCACTTTACATATGTGATGCAGTTTTTCATGTAAGGTTTGTGGCTTTGAGGAAACTTTAAAAATAGGTATAACCCCCCGAAATGTCACTGTGCATTTAGCAAATTGCACTCCCTTTGAGAACTTAGATAGAGATACAGGGTTTGGTTTATATTTTTGGCATCACAGCCTATATTTTAGTATCAAAAACAGTCATGAGACTTTGAGGCCTTTCTGAAGTTAGAAAATTAAAAATGTGAAACACTTAAATGTATTTTAATCTAAGAAAAAGAATCAAGTTAAAGCAATAGTTTCATTGGTTTCAGATTCCATTCATTGCATTGGTGCGTGATTTATTATTGAGACTCTTATTTGAAGTACTTATAACAGGAAAAATTTGTGCAATGAAGGATTTGGGAAAATTTAGAGAAACTATTGAGCAAATGCCTTTTTTATTTAATTGGGATTAGGTTGTTTCCTGATTTGATTGTTTCAAGCTGATTACTAATCCACATGTACATTTCATCTTAGCTCTTTTCCTTTAAATAAAATCCTTTATTAATGCAAGAGATCATTAATCTTAGAGTTTAAATATTTTTAAACATTTAAAAATGGGGCTTCTGCTGACATTTTATAATACGCAGTAAACACTATATTTTTTCTATCCTCCTTTTGGGCATCGTTGAAGAGTCATTTAATTTGTAGTGTTTTCAATCTACAGGGGAAAAAAAGGGGTTGCATTTGTTTCCCCCATTTGGTGATCCTGAAAAAATGCAAAGATTTGATAAACATAAATTAGCAGCTAGCTGGATATTATCTATTTACACATATTGTTTTCATGCTACTGGACATCAAAGAAACTACACTGTACTGGACACATAAATCAACCAAACATCAACAAGTAACATCATTGTCTTACTGAACAAGCTCCTTATGCAGTCAACATATGGCATTGATGGGTGAACAGAACAAAGCTATCCCTTCCCTTCTCTGCACCTCAGACTGAATGCAGCCATAACCATCGAACACAACGGATCTGAAATCAACATCGGCTGGAGAAGGAAAGATCCTCTCGGCAGAGAACACTGTTTACTCCATGCCTGGGAGTGGGGAAGGTCGGAGAGCTATTCCTGAGTCTGACTTTGACTGTGCCAAGGTGTGGCACTGACAATGAGGAAAGAGACAAGAGAATTATCAAAAATAAAATAAAATAACTGGAACTTCATCCTGGAGGCTTCAGTGAGGCTGGTTCTTTGATCATAAACCCAATATTAACTGTTGGAGTCGCCAATCTCTCAATCATCACTTATGACATGTAGTGTGTTTGTTTATATTCAGTTTAATGACATTGAGTTCTTTTGAAAATTTCTAACTCAAATAACCTAAATAAATGCTTAGACACTTAAAGAGCTAAATTTGAGTCAATTGAAGATCACATGGCCTGAGGAAAAGACGAGATGTTACCCTGCGCTGTAACAGTTTTACAAACACTGTCCTTCTGTCCATAGTCTGTAAACATTCTCTTGGCTGTGAAAATAAAAAATGGCTTTTCCAACCTCTTTAGACAAACCACTCCTTCCTTTAAGCTTATTCTTTCTTAGTCTTTCACCTTTTTGGGGAGGTGGAGGGAGGAAGGTTGAGGTGAACTATGGCTAAACAATAGCAAAAACAAGCAACAATCAAAATAATGACTCCATTGATCAATTTAGGTATGTATAATTAATATAGTAAAATAATTAAAATTGCTTTTATAGAATTTAGGTGAAATTATTCATTGAATTACTACCTGGCTTTATTCTTGGATAGGTATTAATGAAATATCTTTAAACTTCTGGATGAGAATTAAGCCTTGACTCTAAGTATACTGTATTCTAGTAAGAAATTATTAAAATTAAAATATTTATCAAACCCTCCCAAAATAGCCCTGGCTGGTGTAGCTCAGTGGATTGAGCATGGGCTGTGAACCAAAGAGTTGCTGGTTCAATTCCCAGTCAGGGCACATGTCTGGGTTGCAGGCCAGGTCCTCAATAGGGGCCATGTGAGAGGCAATCACACATTGATTTTTCTCTCCCTCTCTTTCTCCCTCCCTTCCCTTCTCTCTAAATATAAATAAATAAAATCTTTAAAAATACCCAAAATAAATAAATAAAATGATGGATAAAACAATGTTTCTAAGGTAGATGGGGAGTGAAAGCCAGGTGTTGGGTTGGAGCTGGCATGGAGCTGCACAACTTGGAACACCCAGAGAGTGTTACAGACACTCACCTAGTAACATCCTGCCACACCCACCCAGATCCCCTAAACACGCACTCTAAGGTGAACCAGGATCAACAAGATGGAAGGGAAATAGCTGGGAGATGTATATTTCCAAAAAAAAAATAATAATAATAAAAAAATCAATGAGAAGAAGTTCCATCTGTGGTTGTGGCTCAGATTTGTTCCTCATTCACCCTCTAATCCTGCTTGAGCTGAACTGTTCAGACAGAAAGATAAGGATTGAAGAACATCAGTTATGTTATGAAAACTTCAATTATTTTTTTCCTTTTTTAGTAGCATTTAAATTTTTATTTTTTTATTTTTAAAAATTATTTTATTGTTGTTCAAGTACAGTTGTCTGCCCTCATCCCCCACCTCTCCCCATCACCCCAGCCCTCCCCACCTCCCTCCCCTGCTTCCACCCCACCTTGGTTTTGTCCCTGTGTCCTTTATAGTTGTCCTCCTTCAATCATTTTAATTCATCATTGTCATTAAACAAGAAATTCTTAGCATTATTGTTTTTAAAGTTAGAACTTACAGTGGACCTAGTGTGCATTCAGTGTTTTATAAGTGATGTCTCACCAAATGTTCACTCATATCACACGAGGTGGCTGTTTGTATCCTCTTGTATCACAGATGATGAATCTGAAATCAGAAGTACAGCATTACTCCTGACCACAGGAACAACTAAGTTCAGCACACTCTTCCCCGGGTTATTTTACAGGGTCAAAGCAGTTCCCATAAGCTCTCAGAAAGCAGACGTGTGTGTACTAACTGGTGTCATTCACGTGTGAGGACGTTGAGTTGTGTTATGTGGTTATGCTCAAGAGATCACAGCCTGAACTATTGACAGAATACATTTTGTTGAATGTATTAAATTTTTGTAGCACTGTTATTATCCTCTTGTTTGTGCAGTGCCATAAGAGATATTAAGAATTAATAAAGATACCATTATTTCTCTTGAATCATTAAAAATTATTTAAACAATAGCTGGTGTGAGGTGATGGATAGCTCATTGGGATTTTGATTTGTATTTCCCTGGTGATTAGTGATGTTGAACATCTTTTCATATATCTGTTGGCCATCTGTATGTCCTCTTGGAAGAAATGTCATTTCATGACTTGTGTCCATTTTTTGATCAGAATGTTTATGTTTTTATTGTTGAGCTGTGTGAGCTTTTTGTATATTGGGACATCAACCCCTTATTGGATATATCATTTGCAAATATACTTCCCCATTCAGTGTGTTGCTTTTTCATTTTGTTGATAGCTTCTTTCACTGTGGGGAAGTTTTTTGGTTGATATAGTCTCATTTGTTTAATGTTGCTTTTGTTTTTCTTGCTTGCAGGGATATATCCCCCCAAATATTACTCAGACTGATGTCAAATAGTTTACCACCTAAGTGTTTTTTTATAGGAGGTTTATAGTTTCAGGGCTCACATTGAAGTCTTTAATTGATTTTGAGCTTTGTTTTGTATAAGGTGTTAGGAGAGTAGCACAGTTTCTTTTTCTTTCTTTCTTTTTTTAAATGTATCTGTTCAGTTTTCCCAATGCTACTTGTTGAAGAGGCTGTCATTTCTCCCTTGCGTATTCTTGCCTCCTTTGTCATAGATTAGCTGACCAAAGAAGGGAGGGCTTATTTCTGGGCTCTCTATTCTGCCCCATTGATTTTTTTGTGCCAATACCATACTTTTTTTTTTTATTATTACAGCTTGGTAATTCAGTTTGAAATCAGGGAGCATGATACTTACAACCATCTCATGCCAGTCAGAATGGGTATTACCAAAAGGTCAATAAATAACACATTTTGGTGAGGATGTGGGGAAAAGGGGATGCTTGTGTATTTTTGGTGGGACTGCAATTTGTGCAACCACTATGAAAAACAATAGGAAGTTTCCTCAAAAAACTGAAAGTAGATTTACCAAGAGCCCCATCAATGCCACTTCTGGGTGATTATCCAAAGAAAACGAAAATACAAATTTGAAGAGCTACATGCACTTCTACGTCCTGTGCACTATTAGTTACAACAGCCAAGATATGAAAGCACCCTGGGTGACAATTGATAGATGAGTGAATAAAGAAGGTGTGAGATATATCATGGAATATTACACAACAATAAAAAAGAATAAAATCTAGTCAACTGTGATAACATGGATGGACCTGAAGGGTGTTATGCTAAGCAAAATAAATCAGACAGGGAGAGACAAATACTGCATAGTTCTATTTATATGTGGATTTTAAAAAGACAAAACAAATGAACAAATAAAACATCAACAGACTCAGAAACAGGGACAAAAAGGATGGTTGCCAGATGGGAGGAGGTTGGTGTATGGGTGAAAAAGTGAAGAAGAATATAGTCAATAATATTGTGATAAGTGTGCATGGTGATGGATGATTACTAGGATTAGTGGGGTGATCTCATTGTAAGCTATAAAAATGTAAAATCAGAATATTGTTCATTTGGAACTAATATAATATTGTATACCAACTGTACTTATATAAAATAAATAAGAATGAAGACTATTTTCTGAGCATTCATTTTGTAAGATGGAATTTCTTAGTGCATTTATGCAGTATATGATGTTCACCATTGGTTATCCTTTTATCTCAAACCTATTTGTTTTTTGCTGTAACCCTTTTAAATTTACTCCACAAACATTTATTGTGTGCTTGCCATGTGTGAGGCACTACACTAAGTTTTTCAAGAAAACACGGCCTCTGCTTTTACGTAACGTGCATTCTCACAGGAGTTGACTGAAAGGTAAAATGGCGAGTGGATACATGTTATGCCTACATTTTGCCACTAATGTATTTGTATTTTTGGATTATGAGTTTAACTTGAAAATTTATGATAGTTCACTTTGATGCCCCTGACTGGTGTGGCTCAATGGTTTGAGCGTGGGCTGTGAACCAAAGGGTCGCCAGTTTGATTCCCAGTCAGGGCACATGCCTGGATTGTGGGCCAGGTTCCCAGTACAGGGCACTCAAGAGGCAACCACACAGTGATGTTTCTCTCCCTCTCTTTCTCCTTCTCTTCCCCTCTGTCTAAAAATGAATAAATAAAATCTTAAAAAAAAAAAAAAACAAAAAAACCCAGAGAGGATTCAATGTATCATTTCAACATGGTACTCTATCATTTGTCATCTGTGTATTATTTATATTCTTATTCATTTCAGTGCAGGAAGTTTTCTGTTATGGTTGCAGTGGTACATACTTAAGAGCATTTGTTTTGAATAAGACAGGCGAAGCAACTTGAAGTACGAAGTTCTCATGTAGTAAAATGGGTGCGGGGACACAAGAGTGTGGGGACTGACTGTGCGAGCAGGGCATGGGGTGGGTGGAGGAGGACAAAGGGGGGGAATTGGGACAACTGTACCAGAATAGCAAGAAAATGATTAATATAAATAAATAAATAAATAAATAAAGCATATTGGCAAATAAAAATCAGTTATTTCTTTGGAAATATTAGAGTTGCGTTGCCATGTTAGCTTCAGGTGGGCTGTACTGTGAAAAACTGGATACATGAGCTCAGAGTTCTTGGGAGAACCCTGAGTTAATGACACAAGTTTGGAAGATTATAGTATTTAAAATGATAGACTTAAGTGATGTTGAGCATCTTAACATAGGTCTATTGGTCATTTGTATGTCCTCTTTGGAGAAGTGTCCATTCAGGTTCTTTGCCCAGTTTTTAATTGGAGTGTTTATTTTTTTGGTGTTGAGTTGTGTGAGTTCTTTATAAATTTTGGCTATTAACCCCTTATCAGATATATCATTGGTGAATACGTTCTCCCATTTAATTGGTTGTCTTTTTATTTTGTTGATGGTTACCTTTGATGCGCACATTTTTTTAGTTTGGTATAGTCCCATTTATTTATTTACTTATTTTTCTTTTGTGGAGATATAGCAGAAAAAAAATTATTACTATGAGAAATGTCTGAGATTTTACTGCCTATCTTTTCTTCTAGGATTTTTATGGTTTTGACTCTAACATTTAAGTCTTTAATCCATTTTGAGTTTATTCTTGTATATGGTATAAGAAAGTGGTCTACTTTCATTTCTCTGCACATATCTGTCTAATTTTCTCAACACCATTCATGGAGTAGACTGTCTTTACCTCATTGTACATTTACCACAATGAGATATCACTTCACACCAGTCAGAATGGCCATCATAACCAAATAAAGAAACATCAAGTGCTGGTGAGGATGTGAAAAAAAAGGGAGCCCTCGTGCACAGTTGACGAGAATGCGGACTGGTGCAGCCACTGTGGAAAGCAGCATGGAGTTTCCTTTAAAAAGTTTAAAATGGAGCTGCCTTATGACCTAGTGATTACACTACTGGAAATATATCTTAAGAAACATGAAACACTAATTTAAAAGAATATATGCACCCCTATGTTCATTAGGGCATTATTTACAATAGCCAAGATCTGGAAGCAGCTCAGGTGTCCATGAGAAGATGAGTGGATAAAAAGTTGTGATACATTTACACAATGGAATACTACTCAGTCATCAAAAAGAAGAAAATATTACCTTTTGCAACAGCATGGATGGAACTAGAGAATATTATGCTAAGTGAAATAAGCCAGTCAGAGAAATACAAATACCATATGATTTCACTTATATGTGGAATCTAAAGAACAAAAATAAACTAACAAGCAACATCAAAACTGATTCTTGGATACAGAGAACAGACTTACAGCTGTCAGAGAGGGGAGGTTTGGAGGGCTGGTGAGTTGGGTGGAAAAGGTGAAGAAATTAAACAAACAAACAAACAATAAAAAAAACTTTATAACAACAGAGTGGTGATTACCAGAGGGAAAGGAGGGTGGAAGAGGTAGGAGAGGATATGGGAGTGGGATAAATGGTGATGGAAGGAGACTTGGGGGTGGGGCACAGTACAATATACAGACAATATGCCATAGAATGGCACACCTGATACCTGTATAATTGTACTTACAAATGTCACTCCAATAAATTCAGTTGAAAGTAAAATAAAATTGTGGACATAAGTGTTTATAGAGCAGAGAAGACCCTGAAATAAAAGAGCAGAGGTCTAAGGACTAAATCAGTTTAAAGGGGCCTAGGTCTGGGGGAGAGAAAGAGGAACCAGTAAAAGACATTCAGTAGGAGCAGTGAGGCAGGAGAACCGAGAGTGGTAAATTAGAAGCTAAGCGAAGAAACTGTCAGATTAGAGGGACTGATTACCCATGCCAAATGCTCATGTTTGCTTCAGTAACGTGAGAGTTTGACCAGTGGATTTGATGGTATTTTCAGTGAGTGAGGTAAAAAGCTTGATGGAGTGAGTTCAAGAGAGAGTGGGAAGCAAAAAAAAAAAAAAAAAAAAAAAAAAAATGAAGCGGAGAATGCAGACAACACTTGCATTCCCCGTGCTCTTCCATTAAAACTTCAACGACCACAGCGAGGGTGGTTTCAGCGGGCTTATGTTAATGTGCAGCAATGGCACAGGAGTTTTCGAAATGGAGAGAGGTGATGGGTGCCATCTCCTCACCCGGAGATCCATTTTAGTTGCACTGAGCTCAATTATGACTCCCTACTAACATCTCTCAAAGTACACATTTCATGGCGTTCCTGCAAAGTGGAAAATGTGTTTTATGTACTTTTTTTTAAAGAGGGAAAAGCCCTGTAACCTTTCTTCATCTCCAATTGCTGTGGACTGTGTGGGGCAAAGTAGGTTTCCAGTTGCCAGTGCACCAAACAGTTTACTCTTCTATCATTACTTATTAAACATGTTATTTTTCATGTGAACAACTGTAAATCTTTTCCCCACTCTCTATGTTATGTTTATTTTGGTACTTCTCATAACACAATAATAACTTAAGAGGAAGCATAATTTCATAGTGACTAGGAGCACAGACTGGGGTGTTAAATCTCGGCTTAGATTGTTATGAACTCTTTGAGAGCAAGTTTATGCTTCCGTTTTCCCATTGGCAAATAAAAATAATTACAGGGCCTCCCTCCTCGTAAGGTCTCAGGGGTCAAATGAATTAAAAGGGTAACACATTAAAAGAAAAACCTAGAAAAGTGCCTGGAATGTAATAATCAATATATGTTAGTGGTTAATATTAATCAGTAAGTTTTTTAAGTGATGATACTTATCCATAATAAGTTGTCAAATGGAAAACAGGTAGACTGGACCAAAGATTTGAAATAGAACTAAACTTTAAGTATTTTGCTTTAGAAATTGAGAAGTTCTAATAAAAAAGAAATTGATATGTCTTTTTGTGTACATTTTGGGATGGTCAGATTAATTTTGTAATCAAATAACTAATAAACTTCATATAATAAATTATGTCTATTCCTATAAATTTTTGGAATGTAGAGTATTGTATGACTTACTTCATAGAGTAACTGAGAAAGTTAAAGGATATACCACATATAATGTGTTTTGCACAGAGCTTTGAATATAAGAAGTACTGAAATCTTGGCTATTATTATTATTATTATTCCTTTCTATGGGTGATTTTCTCTTTAGCCTAACAATTTTATAACATCCTTACCTATAGTTTTGTGGTTGAGCTTGCTAAAATAGCCTCAATAGTATTTTTCCTGTTTTTTTTTTTTTTTTCTTTTGGTGATGAACTTCTTGAATTTTAGCTAGGCAGTCTTCCCAGATGGAGAGTACATTTACCATTTTCTCTGCAGTTAAGTATGGCTATGTGACTAAGTTCTTAAATAACAGACATAAAAAACATATCTGGAGATGCAGTATAGATATAGATGTATTATAGATATATCTGTATCTACACTCCAGGCCTTTCCATTAAAACAACTTAGCAGACGTATCATGAGGTCTTGTTAGAAATGCCAATTCCCAGGTCCTACCACAGACCTACTAAATCAGAAACTGTAGGGTTGGACTGAATAATCTGTTTCAATAAGACCGCCAGATGATTCTGAAGCACACGAAGTTTGAGAACATCTTCCTTCGCAGACAGCCGAGCAGTAGGGTAGAAGGCTCTGAGTCTCGGAATGACCTTGTGGAGCAGAACCACCTACCCGGCATAGACTGCCTACCATTACATGATAAATATATTTCTGTTTTGCTTGAGCCCCTGGGTCTTTGTGACCCACCGTTGCAGCAGTTTTGCAGGCACTTTACTCAAAGCTGCAGAGTACTTCTTGGTTGCTTAGTTTATAATCAGCCAACTCTAATGGGAAAATCACAAGTGAAATTTTACATGCATACATAGATGAGAATAATCAAATACTCTTTATTGAAGAGTAATGAAGATTGACTGGCTTTCAGTTTGCTGGACCTACTAATCAAAAGCACATGATACATGTACACAATCACACAGTCATTCACAGGCCAGCATTAAACATAATTGCTCAGCAGTAGAAATATATTTCTCAGAAGTAAAGTAATACAGAAGTAAATTACATACAATCAGAATGATTCTCACCTATACTTAAATAATTTTACAATTGTTCGTATCTTAGAACTGGAGTTTGTTTTCTTAATTTATTTGATTCAGTGCGATTCAATAAACTGCAATAAATATTTCATAACAGCACATTCTGTTTCAGCAGCTGTAAGAACAGTGGGAAAACAGAGATGAAAAGACATGAAAACTGCCCTAAAGGAGTTGATAGTCTCACGAGGTAACCGCAGCTGCGTTCCGAGTACGCCGAGTTTTTTGCTTCACAACAAGCACCCTCTCTGGCCTATTAAAAAATGTTTGTCAAAGTTGTATGTAAAAAAACAGAATTCCTAATTTTCCCCTTAGCTTTTCTTTAACACTGAGAGATGCTACATTTTTAGGATTGCGTCTATATCTTAATGTTGCTACTTTTAAAAACTGAGGTATAATTTTCTTATGATAAAATATCCCCATTTTCAGTAAACATTCCCAAGCTGAAGCAATGCATGATGTGTTGTAATGGGTTTAATTGAATTTAGCGAGGATTTTGAATCTCAGCTTTGATATTTACTATGTGATCTTCGATAAGTTAGTTAACCTCTGTAAAGCTCAGTTTTTTAATCCCTAAAGTGGTGGCAATAATACATACTTCCCTTGTTTTCTTTCTTGTGATGTGCGCTTGTGAGTGTGAACTAAGCCTCTCAGTTGCTGCCCCTTGATATTTACATTCCATCACTTTCCATTGACCCCAGTGGGTCTCAGCCCCATCGCCAGGCTGACAATTCTCCCATCAGTCACCTTGCCCTCCAGGCTGCAATTCAACGGACATATTTCAGTCTTTATCATATTTGAACTTCCTAGGGTGAAGGACGTATTCTTATCTTTTGGTGTTTGAACATGCTACACCATTAGGCAACTCCTTCCAAAGACACTCTCTTCTCCTGAGTACTTGTGGACACCTTCTCTCATTTTCTTTACATATTTAAAGATGCCTTGTTTTAAAATAACCCTTCCTTTCTTCTTGCCCTTAAATGTTTATGACTAGAGTTTTTTTAGCCTTTAGGTACAACTGTCTTTCCTTTCCTTCTCTGCCATTCTCTTTTCTTCCTGCCCCTCCTCTTTCTCTCTTCTCTCTCTCTCTCTCTCTGTCTAATCCGAAAGGATCTTAACTATGCCCACGGTTTTGAATATAGTTTATAAAGAAGACTATATTACTGTCTCCAACCCAATGCTTCTTTTGGATGATAGATTTGTCAATTTTATTGGATATCTCCATTTTTCTCCAATAGGGTATTCAAATTCAACGTGTTCCCTAAATTAAATATATCATCTTTCTCCTAAAACCGCATCATTCCCAGTATTTCATCTCCTTTACCAGAGAGACTCTTGGTGGAACCGTGGAAGCTAATTGTTCTCTTTAATCTTCTGTTGCCACGATTCTAATCTAATCTCAACCCTGTAGCAAGAGTGATTTATTTTTAACACAAATTGGATCATTTGAAATTTGTATTTAGAACTCTAAATACCTTTGACACACATGTTAGTTCAAAATCCTTAATATGTGTAAACTAGGTGACATCTGGCATCTTCACTCTTTCAAATCCAGGGAGTTCAAGGCTTCCGTGATTTTGGAAAGATCCTCAAGTTGAATAGTGGATGTACGCTGTTGGCGTCATGTGGGTTTTAGACCTAGTTCTGTCAGGGGCTTTTTCCTCTTCACTTCAGGTCACTCAGATGTGAAAATTGAGCCTTCACTTAGTTCCCATCAGGTATCTTACTTTTCCTACAAGATGTGTGTGTGTGTGTGTGACTGATTAAATTTACTGAAGATTCTCATGTGTAAGTGTGACAAATGGCGGTGATACATATCGAGGTTTATATTGCAACTACTCATAGCAACTAAAGTTGTGTATTACACTTGTCAATTTTCGGAAGTTGTATCCCCCACTCTATACCTGAGGTTCTCATAAATCCTTAATTCTCCTTTCATTATTTGGTTGACTCCGATAGCAGATACTTCTGTGTTTTATGCAAACTCCTCATCACACTTGATTTTACGTAGGTATTTGTGGACTATTGTATGTGTCTTTCCAAGATCTCACAGTTTTTGCCTTAAGGCTTTCTCCAGGGCCTTCAGAAGCTGCTCAGTCTTTGTTCAGAAGCAAGCAATAGTGTGAGATGTTAATATTTTTGAGGACAACTTTTAGCAGAGATCATCTGAGGTAGATTCTTCAAGGTTTCTCAGAGAATCTTGGTAGGATGGAATATCATAGCTATCAGATAAATAGCACTCCATTTATTGGCTTTCCTTCCATCTTTGATCTCACCCTCTGCAGTCCCTCATTCTGCTTCTCGAGGTCACCTCCCAAACAAACTCCCTTGCCTAAAACCATGTCAAGAACTCTGCTCTTAAAAAAGTACAACATAAGGCAGTTTATTTATCCTCTCTTCATTACACCTTTCTTTTATCTCTTCCTCATTCAACCAGAAAGAGAAAGAAAGAAGTAAAAATATCCCAACCTCCTCCCTTTTTCGGGCGGGAGTACTTCCACCTTCAGTGGCTCATTTCCACACTGAGTGGCTAATGAAGGGTCTTCTTCAGACACACATAGTCTCTGTCCCAGAACACACTGTGGTACCAGTAAGCTATTATTCACCTCTCCACACATGGTTGAAGAACTAATTTATAACATCCCTTGCCTCCTTTAGATTTATGTAAAATGTCTCATTCCTGTATTTGTTCTGCTCCAGCCAGACATGTGATTTAGTTTACTTCCTTAAATGTACTGGCTTTTGTCAGATTCTATTGGAGATGACTGTGACTTCCCCCTGCTTGGATAATTCCCACATCCTCTTCAAATCTCAGTTTAAATGTTACTTCCTCACCAAGTTCTTTCTTGACCTCCTCACCATATGCTTCCACATTAAATGACCTTCCATAAAAGACATTCCATTTTTAATTATTGAATTCATGCTAGAACATAAATGCCAGAATCTTCTGTGTATACTAGATTCTGCTGTCTGGTGTATAGCAACTGTTCAGCAAATACTGTTGAGCGGAAATGGATTGATCAGTTTGAATTCAATGAAAAAAGAAAAGACTAGGATTAAAATCAAATCTGCTGGTTGCTAAGGCAGTGTTTACTTCAGTTTCTGATGGTATTTCAAAAGTAATATTCAAAATAAAATAGTAAAAATAAAAGGAAGGAGTGGCGATGTCTGCAAAAGTAAAGGAATATTGTTTGTTAGCAGAAGTAAGGTTCAAGATTTCACTAAGAGCGTGCGGGAATGCGGCAGGAAAAGCTGGTGTTCATGCTCCAGAAGGTCAACATTTGTGCTTCTGGCCACCAGAACCGATAAGCTCCAAATGAAATCCTTATATCTTTGATTGCATGAAAACCTGTTTTTTGGGGGGTGCTACAGCCAAAACTACTGGCCTTATTCCAGCTTTTCTTATTTCCATCAACAGTTTTTATTTTTTAATAACTAATATCTTTGATACCTCTCAAACAATTACCCCTCGTTGTAGGACTCCTGTGAGAACTGGTTACATAGAAGGTCAGAGAGAAAAGAGGAAGAAAATAAAGAGTAGTCATACTGTTTAAAGTTCTATGAATCTAATTTACCTTCAGAAGTAATTTTCCTGTACTAGAAGTAGGCTTTCTAGTTAAAGTAATGTTTAATGAAAACTCTGCCTTGGGCAAATTATTCTGGGGATTTGGACACGGTGGCAAATAGCTAAGATGAAAGGACACTGAGTAGAACATTTGTTTCCTTCTGACTTGTAATGAGTGGGCAGTCATGGTAACTAATACCCATATCCCTTAACCAAATATCTCTTTCATCTAACACATTATATTAATTGCTGGTGATGCTTTGGATGTTGCTAGTAAATTGTGAGCATTAACATCACACAGTGCAAAACATTTTCATTTCATTTCTTCAAGGTTATTAGCTTGTTTAAACTTCAATTTATACACCTTGCATTTTTCAAAATAACATTTAACTTCGTGTTCCTGATAAATTAAGCATTGAAAATGAC
Organism: Anoura caudifer; assembly: GCA_004027475.1. Lineage (NCBI taxonomy): Eukaryota > Metazoa > Chordata > Mammalia > Chiroptera > Phyllostomidae > Anoura > Anoura caudifer. The sequence continues at coordinate 35,101 of PVKU01006695.1, forward strand.
CCAAAGGAATATAAAAATAACAAGAAACTTTCTTGCTGAGGAGCAGATACAGAAGTATACTGTTAGTGTGCCAAAAATTGTTAGGGAAACGTATACGAGCTACATTGCCTAACAGGCAAGAGTGAACTAAAGGACTGCTAGCTAGTGACATGCCACATAAGAAATGTCTTGAAGTGGGTACAAAAAAGTGTCTGTAAGTATTTTAAAAATTCTACCAGAAATGGGATTAGAGGATAGGATGGTGGCAGACGTGAAATAGGAAAAGTCAGCATGTGTGCTTCCTGTCGCCACCAGAACCAATAAACAGGGACAGGGATGGAATTTTTATGTAGATGGCTGGTGATCTGAGAAGATGGCCAGTTACGTACCCTAAAAGACTGCCTTACATTCCATTTCAAACTGACTCTTTTATAAGAGAAGAAAAGTATAGGTAAGGGGTTTTCAGGGAAAAGGTTAAACAGATAAAAAATAAACCTGCAGCATTCTCTCAGGTGTGTCCTGGGTGGTGGTCTTTTTTTTTTTTTTTTTGAGTGCATGTTTTTTTTTTAAGATTTTATTTATTTTATCTTTAGAGGGGAAGGGAAGGAGAGAGGGAGAGAAATATCAATGTGTGGTTGCCTCTCGTGCATCCCCTGCTGGGAACTGGCCTGCAACCCAGGCATGTGCCCTGACTGGGAATTGAACCGCAATCCTTTGGTTCACAGGCCTGCACTCAATCCACTGAACTACACCAGCCAGGGCTGGGTGGTGGTCTTTATCCGTGTCCTGGGTGGTGGACATCTCTCCCTGGAGCACAATGGCTCAGAAACCATCTTAATTGCTTGCAGTCCTCTCGGTTCGCAAAGGTGGAATTTCTTTCTCCCGGAGTCAGGGTGGCTCATACCTTCACTTCCTGAAACAACAGCTTTTCATATGCATTAATTACCAAGCTTATTAGCTATTACTTAAAACTAAAAATTTTCCAACTCTTGAGTTCCTCCTTCAGGAAGATAAAGTGGAGTCAGAAAAGGGATTATGCAGATGCTTCTGTGGAGATGGGGAAAAACATGATGCAGGAAGAAAGAGGAAAATAGTAAATAAGTATTTCTGACGTGGTGCAGGGAGATACAAGCAAGGTTGTACGGGGAAGAGTTGGCCTTCGCTAGGCTTGTGGGCAGTCCATTCATTGCACAGGAGGAAGGCTGAGCCTACAGGTACAGGTGCCAAAGGTAGGTGCTGTGGCGGTTGTTATACTAAAATGAAACGACCAAACACCGGAGGGACTCAGGAGCACGATCCTTTATTAACGTGCACGGGCCCAGAGGAGTGCAGACTCCAAATTCTGAGCCCCCAACGAAGGATTCAGGGGCATATATATACATTCTTTCTTCTGGGTTACGTGACACAAAGCAGGTTAGTTTGGATTCCCTTATATGGTTTGCTAGTTTTGCGGGCTACTCTGCCCAACGGGGGGGCAGGAAATGGGCTCATGCTGAGCTCTGGGTTAATTTTCTACATCATGGTTGCTTAGGGAGGCTCTTTTCTCATTGATTTAATTTTCAATAAATCAGAATAAGAAAAAGTGTTAGGTGTTTGAGACAGAAGCGGTATCAGTTAATTGAACTTAACAGTGGGAGAGTTGGAAAACATTGGAAATGTTACAGAAAGTTAAAAAATAATGAATACAACATACATATATATTAAAACGTCTCAGGAATTTAAAACATTTCATCAGAAATTTAAAAATATGCAAATAATAAGATGAAGTATGAAACAGAGTATACTATTTATGTAAATTTAAAAAAATTCATCCATGTTTATAGGAATATATATAGTATACATATGCAAAAATATATTTTAAAAAACCTGTGGCCGAGGGTGTGACAGGGTGACAGCAGTGGCCGGCTGGGCAGAGGAGGGTGAAGGACCTCGAAGGCAGTGAGAGGGTGGAAGCCAGCATGGGTGGGGAAAAAGGGATTTTTTTCTTCTGAAATGATTTAGCTTTTAAAAATATTATTTGCAGCAAAAATGCCAAAGATAAGCAACTATTAATTCAGAATAATGGCAGAGATAGGATACAGATAAAATCTATTTTATGTATTTTTTGCTGTTGTTTAAAGCAAAATTCATATAAAATGGAAATAAACACTGATAGAGACACAGTAAAATTTCATCTTTTATGTAGAACCCTCCTTCTTAAAAATATCAAAGAACAAAAATTATTTACTTATTCAAAATAATATAATGAATACTGTTCATTTTTTAAATAGGCTACTTACTATTGGTTTATTTACAGTTAACACTATACCCTTAGTAATAAAAGTCAAAATAGTATGGACTACATCTTCTTGGAAATATAAACATAAAATACAAAACATGACACTTCTGTTACTGGTCCCAAGTCCACATGCCCAACGGATGCTTCGAAATGTCGAAATTCAACACGCCAGAGTTGGGAGTAAAGAAAGGCTTATTATGATCAGGAAGATGCTGGTCAAGAAGATGGAGGTGCCAGTTCTCAAAACCGTCTCAAGAAAGTTCAAGGGTCAGGCTTCTTTTATGTCAAGGGAAGGAAAAGTGGCAGGGGCTGTTATTATAAAAACCAAGCCTCAGGTAGAATTCCTCTAACGACTGGCACGTCTGAAGCAGGAGCTACATGCCTGAAGGCTGTGGGAACAATGCAGACCTGAGCAAGATGGGGTGCGAGGGACCGAGCATGTCACTCTGTTACTGCCATAGATGGCAAATTAAAACCTAATCACCCCCAAACTTGTAAATTATTTGTAAATAATCCCTCACAAAAAAAGACAAAACAGAATAAAATGCCTAGGTAAAATAAGAGACCACATCGTGAATACTAAACAGCCTAAAAAAATCATCTTAGCAGGGCAAACTCCATGTCAAAATGTTTAGAATGCATCCACATTTACACTTAAAAGTGCACTAATAGCCTTATAGCCTTGTCTTGTTTTCTTGGAAGAAAAGAAATGAGGGAGGAAGAAAAGACAGAGAAGAGGGCAGAAGGAAAGACTGGCTTTTCCTCCCAACAAACGGAAAACAATGAAACAACCCCAAGGAGGCAAGCAGATGTGTTAACATCAATAGATTCTACCCATAGCAATCAGAAGCATAGAAAGACTCTACACGTAATATACATCCCAGTCCATAGCATTAGCAGCTGAATGAAAATTGATAATTTTTGTTAAAACTAATTCCAAATAAAATAGCTAAATCATGAATATCAGAAATGAGACAGCGCATGACGGAAATTTGTGCTGCGCATGAGACTTGCTGTCTGCTCATTTGCTGACCTGTATTCAGGCCTGAGATTGATCCTGTCACACAGCCCTGAACAAATCTTTGTTGGATAATTGTGGGTCAGATTTTACACATATAAGAGAAAACTAACACCATCTGTGTATTGATAGCTACTTAAATATAGATATAAAGGATAATATTCTACAAAAATATAAATCAAGAGAAGTCGAAACATAGAAGCAAATTAATATTGGAAACAAATTATTTAAAAGTCATTGTCTCAATAACATGAATTGGGGAGATAAGAGGTTAGGGTTACCCTTTGTTACTGAATTAAAGGGGTCCATCTGCCTGTGCACCTCAAAGCCCAATAAGACACCAACAGGAGCCTGTAGCAAAGAAAGTAAGGCTGTATTAGTTCAGGGTTTATTAGCTCCCAGGTGAGCTAATTTAGCTCAGAGACCTAGCTCCTGAGTGGGCTGTCAGGGGATGGATGATATAGTGGGAAATATCATTAATCCTAGGGACTAAGTAAGTTAGGGTTGTGGTCTGTACTGACTGGTCAGCACCAGGGTTGAGGGTGGCTGATCGGTGCATCTGGTCCCGCTCTCCGCCCTGTCTCACTTTCTGTGGTTTCACCACATTTTTGGGTCTGGAGCTGAAACACAAATGAGACCTACAGGTTATTGTTAGTTTGATTGAAACTCTGTCTCTGTGGTTACCAGACCTGAGCATTTGTTCCTAATATTGTTTGATTCCAACCAGAACCTCATTGTCCTGAGGGCTTCAGGACTAAGGGAGCAGACATGTGAGGGGGACAGAGGTGGGTGAGTCAGGTGCTGCATGAGGCCAGTTCGAATCAAAGGAAAGAAAGAAGAAAGATCGTATTAAAGAAATGAGGTTTCTGTGTGTTTGTTTTGAGGACCTTCTTTCAAACTTTTCGGAAACATAAATTTTTATTTTTGCTTCATACATGGTTACTGAAGTTTGAAAAAGTGGAAGTCTTTATAATCCATTTCATGCAAGTTCCATAATCTGGATAGCAAATTGTGAAAAATATTGCATCAACATATAAGAATATCGTATGTAAAGACAGATTTCCGAAAACCTTAGGTTTTTAACATTAAAAGAACACTTAAAAAATGTGCTATTTTTTTTTCTCCAGTACCTCTCTTACACAAATATTCTTGCAATCTTAAAGCTATTAAACTCCTCTAAGCAAATTGGTAAGGGAAAAGTAGTGCCTATATTTTTCTCTCTGTTGCTGGATCTCTCTCTCTTTTTTCTTACCCTGTCTCTTACATCTGCTTGTGTGTGTATGTGTGCACATGAACATGCTTGTATGTGATGAGAGATGATATTCTACAATGAGGACTCAAGCCTGCACCTCTTCAGCCCACATCAGTGAGAATGAGAAGAACTATGAGTCATCTGCACACTGACAGTAAATGAGGACCTCCCATTAACAGCTGCAGGCTTGCTATCTACTGACTGTCTGACAAACTGACATACATCTCTGTCTTGTGGACAAATGCAATCTTAGTGGTTTAGGATGAAAAATCCTCTAAACCAACCAATCTAGAGAGTTTCTGGTGATTCAGAAAGGAGAGCTCTCGTCACTCTCACCCCACACCAGTTACTAAAAAGACCCAGCCTGAGGTCAGAAACAGGGTCATGCAGAAGCACACATGGTTTTAAAGATAAGAATAGTGATTAAGGTGTAGGTTCAAGACGATTTTCTTTTAAATCTTAGCACTACCACTTACTGGACATGTGCAATCTTGAAAGTATGACTAATCTTTTTCTACTACTGATTTTTAATCTAAAGTGAGAGTATCATAGGGTATAAGTGGGGTAACATAGAGTAACTTAAGTTTTAAATTTCTTTTTTCTTTTTTTTGGTGGGTACTTCAACCTGATTTCTCTAATTACAGATATATAGCATAGTCTTATCACAGAGGGGATGATTTCTTCATCTGGTCCCTATAATATCAAGGACTATGATGTTTTGTAAATGACTGATTCAGTAGTCAGAGCAATGCTGTGAAGCAGGTATTATTAAGCTCATTTAAACATGCAGTAGCAACTTGCTAGGTCTGCCACAACAAAATGCCATAGACTGGGTGTTTTGAACAACAGAAATTAATTTTCCAACCATTCTGGAAGCAGGACGTTTAAGGTCAAGGTGTGGGCAGAGGTGCTTTCTTCCAAGGCCTCTCGCCTTGGCTTGCAGATGCCCACCCTCCTCCAGCTGCCCCTTCGCATGGTTGTCCCTCTGTGCATGTATACCCCGGGTGTCACTTAGTGTGTCCGTGTCCTTTTCTCATAAGAAACAGCAGTCATATTGGATTAGGGCCCACACTTCCAGTCTCATTTGAACTTGGTTGCCTCTATAGAGGCCCGAACTCCAAACCCAATCACAGGGCTTAGGTACTGGCAGTTGAGGGCCTTCAATGTGTGAATCTGGGAGGAGCACAGTTCAGCCCATCAATGGTGGGGACGCTGAATTTCTTTTTTTAACTTTATTTTTATTATTGACACTATTACAGATGTCCCCATTCCTCCCCTTTGCTGGTCTCCACCCAGCCGCTGATCCCCCTTCCCTCTGACCCTCACCCCACTGTTGTCTGTATCTATGGTTTATACTTACGTATTCTTTGGCTAATCCCTTCACTTTCCTTCATCCAGCCGGCCCCCACTGACAGCTGTCAGTCTGTTCCACGTATCCAGGCCTCTGTTTTTGTTTTGTTTGTTCATCAGTTTATTTTTTTTTCATTAAATTCCACATGTAGCCCTGACTGGTGTGGCTCAGTGGGTTGTGCATTGTTCTGCAAACTGAAAGACCGCGGGTTTGATTCCTGGTGAGGGCACTTGCCTTGCCAGGGGCAAGGTCCCTGGTTTGGGGTGTCCAAGAGGAAACTGACTGATGTTTCACTCCCCCTCTTTCTCCCTCCTTTCCTCTCTCTCTATAAATAAGTAAATAAAATTTCGAATTAAAAAACATTCCACGTATAAGTGAGATCATATGGTATTTGTCTTTTTCTGACTGGCTTAGTTAGAGTAACTTAATGTTTAGAATTAATTTAACCACTTAGAACACTAAGTACTTCAGAGTGTTATCTAATAACTTGTTATGTCTTTTTTTAATTAAAATTATAATAGAGAACTCTTAGTGGCTTTAGTTTTCCTCCAGAATCCTTACTTAGACATTTTTTTCTCCAAATGACTATAATATAGAAGTGAAAGAAGGAATTTACACACAGTTTCCTTTTTCTTCCAGAGCTTTTACCTTCCACTGGTGTATCTCAGTGGTACTGTTGGGTTTCTGCCACATTTCTTCACTTCCTAAGAAAACACCCCCCTTTTTTTTTCCCAACAAGAGTTTTAAGTTAGTCTTTCATTTCTTTCCTCACTTTGGTTGCATCTGCAGAAATTCCTCAGAGATTTTTGGAAACTATGTCATTTATTTAACAAGTACTTTTTGAATGTCTACAGTATGTCTGGTACCGGAGAACAGTTACAGCAACGCAACACCACCCTCACAAAGATTTCACTACAGTATTGGAGACAAATAATAGACCAATAAACATGAAACTATATCGATATGAAAGAGGTTGAACCAGTGTGAGTGACATAAATACATTGCACTGAAAGAGGATAGGTTGATACAAACGTAGGGTGTTTGAGTTTCTTAACTGGGGTGAGATGGTCAGAGAAAGTCTCTTTAAGGAAGCAAAAGTCCATTGGAAAACTGCAGGACGGGGGTAATCCAGATGGCCAGCACGGGTTATTATTGGCACTTGCACGTGGCCAGAGGTGGGGGAGAGCTGGACGTGCTGTGGGATTCAAGGCTGGTAGGAGTGGAACATGGAAAACGGCTGCACCTGAGGTTAGCGAGGGCGAAAGGTCAAGTCGCACAGCGCCCGCCCTGCAGTTAACTGTCGGGAGCTGAATGTTTTTATACATGTGATAAGAGGTCACTGAAGGATTTTAATTTTTGATGTGACATGATCCAATTTATATTCTAAAGAGATGATGCTATTCGTTGTATGGCGAATGGGTTACAGGAGGGCTGGTTTGGGCCTCTCCGCATGGCCTTAGTCTGGGAGAAAAGGCGTGGTGCTTTAGGCTTGTGTGATGACGGTGGGAGAGACTTGGACTTCTGACGTATCTGTACAGTCAGTAAGACTTGATGATGGATGGCAGAGGCAAAGTAAAGAATTACCGTTTTTTCCTTAATCTCTTACTGACTCAAGTAAATAGATGGCGATATCATTTGGTGAGATTGGAAATATTAGAGAGGAGCATGTCTTCTGAAGAAAGATAAATAAATATTTAAGTGTTGTTCATGCCAATTTTGAGATTTTTATCAGACATCCGTGCCAGATTATACTGATTGCTCTGAACTACTTGCTGCGTGTCCCTGCGGGAAGGTTATGTTCTTCTGCCCCATTGCTATCGAGCTGGGCCATATACTTTGTTCTGGCTAATGAATTGTGAGTACAAGGACATGTGCTCCTCCTAAGGAAGGCTTTAAGACTTATTGTGTGGTTTTCTCTTCACTTTCCCTCTCTGTCACACTCCAGATAGTGGTTGTCTCTAATGAAAATGACACATCGATCAAAGCTCTTCAGTTGACAAAAAAGCAACATGTAATGAAGGCACAGATAAACCTTCGGTATAATGTGCGGAGATTTGTGGGGGAAGGGAGTTATTTGTTACTATGTCATAACTTAGCCTAAGCCAACTAGTATATTCTGTTGTGTAGGTGGTTGGAGATACAAGTTTGGCTCTTAAGGAAGAAGTCAGGGTCAGAGATATAATTTCAAATTCATTAGCAAATAGATATTATATAAAGCCAAGGGATTGGATGAAATTGCCTCATAAATGTGTGTACGTGGAGAAATGAATGGGTGAGGAACTCTTTTAATCAGTTCTAGTTTGTATAACAAAATACTACAGACTGGGTTGCTTATTAACATAAATTTACTTCTCACAATTTTAGAGACTAGGAAGTCCAAGATCAAGGCTCTGGCAGAAGTGTCTGGTGACAGAGTCCACTTCCTGGTTCATAAATGGCTGTCTTTTCACCTTGTCCTCACACGGTGGAAGGGATGAGAGAACTCTTTGGGGTCTTTTTATTAGCACTCTCATGACCTCATCACCTCCCACAGGCTGCACCTCCAAATATTATTCATTGAGGATTAAGGTTCACCATAGGACTTTGGAGAGACACATTCAGTCCCCAGCAGGGACTCAGTCCATTAACACTCCATTAACACTCCAGCTTTGGAAGATGGAAAAGGAGAACATAATGAAAAGGCAAGAAACAAGAGAGGGAGGAGTCAGCTGGGTCTAAGTTGCAGTGTTGTTAGGAACAAAAGTGGTTCTTTAGCTCAGAATTACAAAAGTCTTGTCCTTTGTAACCTTGACAAGATCGATTTCTCTTGGGAGAGAGAGGCAGATTGTGACTGAAGCTGACTGCATGAATGATGCAGTTTCCCCCATTTTTATGTATATCTTGGCCATTCAGTTAGGATTGAGGAGATGACTAAACATCTATGTTGAAGCCTTCACTTAAATTTACCATGAAACAAGGATTTTTAAGCACCTTAGCAGGATAGCACAACAGCAGGTAGAAGCTCCACTTGTTAATATTGCATAGTTGTATTTTTCTAAATAAAAATGATTTGGAATATAGTTTCTTTTTTCAAAAATGCTGTTACTTCAAGGAATGCTAAGATTTAATGAACCTACATTAATTCCCTCAGGCTTACTCCTTTTGTCTCGAAATACCGTTGTGGACATTTCCAGACTTGCACTTAAAGTACAACTACAATTTCAGAAAAATCTCATTATGTGGGGTATGTCCATCAAACAATTTTCTTGTCACTAAGTACTCCATAAATACACTTAATGGGCAACATTGTAATAATAGCAATAGCAAACCTAGCACAAAACTGGTTATTTATGCACGTACCTTGCAAAAATGCTTTCTATTAGATTTTTCTCTTCTTGAAGAAAAAGCTAATAAAAAATCCCTATTACTACCTGCAGTGTAGTCTTTGCTGATAATAATGCTCCTACCTTGAACATCTCTCTCAATTGGTAAATAAGCTCAAATGGAATTTTCACATCTCCTATAGTAACATATTCTTTTATGACATTTCTGACAAAAGGTTTGCAGATTTCTGTGTTATGGATTCCTAGTTGGGAAGACAATAGCGAAACAGAGAGCAATAGCAAACATACCTCCAGTGTTGATAATAGCTTAAAAATGTACTATATTCTTTTGAATAGCGATTATGTGTGTAAATATTGCAGTTCAGAAGGAAGCATCAGAAATAACTGCAGTTCAGAAGTGGGATGATTTCTGTAAACAAACAAAAACTTAACAAGAAATTTTTCTTTTCATGGGAGATGAGTATCACAGCAGATAAAACCTATCATGTTAACACTGAAGGTACTGGATGAAATAATTTCCTCATATCATTTTTTCTAAATATTTCCCAGGGAATTGTAAGTTTTATGGGTCATGAAAATTGTCAAAACCAACTCCTCGATTACAAAGCAATCTCAGTGGTAGAGGACAGAGTCAAGAGCCCAAAAACATATCAGAAAACCTCCCAACAGCAGAGCAAAGGTTGCAAGCATTACCTGTTCATCCCACCGGGCTGATTGCTTACCTATTGTGCAGCTATCCGTGCACTGGGTGCTGAAGAGATGACTAATCAGAGACAGCTTTTCTCAAGAACCCCACCAGTGGAAATGGGGGAAAAGGTATGTTAATATAATTACAAATATTGACTCCAGGATGGGTAGTACATTCAATTAGACAATGTTCATGCAAGAGTTTTACATGTCATTTTAAAGCCATTTTCCTCTCAAACTAATTACATTGTTGTATGATTATTTTCATGATATATGTGAATGCAGACATGCAATTGTAAGGAAAAAAGTAATAAAATAATTTGGGATATTTAGAGATGTGGTTTCATACAGATGAGCCTTTACAATACAAATGAGGCAAGGATGTGTCAGAAATAAAATAACTTGGTCATATTTCAAGTCTTCAATTTGATCAGTATATATATATATACACCACTGATTTATATACGGTCAATATAGCTTAGTTTCCATTTTTAAAAAATTGCATAAATGGTATCATACAGTATGCACCCATTTTTGCCTTGCTTGTTTCACTTAGAATAATTTTGAGACTTATCCATGCTATTGTATGTATCGATAATGTATCCTACTTTATGAATAAGTAGTAAGTGGTAAGTGCATTGTAGATATACCACAATTAGTTTCTCTATTCATTTATTGGAAGATATTTACATTATTTCCAGTTTTTGGCTAAACTGCTGTGAACACTTGCATGTAGATCTTTCTATGGAGATGTTTTCTTTTCTCTTGGATAAATACCTAGAAGTTTAAGGGCTGATTATTATATATGAACTTATTATGAAACAAACAAAAATAAACAAACAAACATTATCCACAGTGGTTGTATCATTTTGTATTCCTGCCAGCAATGCATGAGTTTTCTAGTTACTCCACACCCTTGCCAACACTTGGTCAGTTTATTTTTTTTTCTTTCTAATAGGTTTGTAGTTATTTATTGTGTGATTTTAATTTGTATTTCCCTGATGGTTAATAACATTCTGCATGTTAAAGTGCTTTTGGTTATTTGTATGTCTTCTTTCACTAAATCTCTTTTCAAATCCTTTTTGTGTTTTTGGTGGGTTGTTTTTTCAATACTGAGTTTTAATTTTCTTTTATGGACTCTAAATACAAGGCTTCAGATAATGTGTTGCGCATTATTTGATTTTTTAGTTCAACTATGTGAAAAAATGGTGAAGAAAGAGACTTGGGGAAAAACAGTAAATTTAGAATAACTGATTGGAAGTTGATAGTTTTTGAATAGCTTCAGAAAAGAGCATTCTCTAAGACAACAGAAGGCAGCAGGAATTCTGGATGCAGAAACTAAGTAGAAAGCATCGACATTCTTGAAATCAATGATTATTTTGGAATGTAGAGACATTTTAAAAGGAAATTATGAGCATTCAAAATACAGAAAAATTACTTTCTTCACATTAATATAATGTGAATGCTACTGGATTCAAACTTATACAAAATCCTTTCGATTGCTATTGGCCATTTCCACTGTCCATAGTAACTAACTATCTATGGATGGAAAAATGCACCCTCTCTTCATCACTTTATTTTTAATACTACTTTTATATGCCAGAAAGAAATTAGAGTTTGACAAATTTAAATTTAACAATGTGCAAACTAGAAGGATAAACATGTAACTTTAAGTGCTTGAATTAGAAAGGCTAAAAAAATAGAAAGAATAAGAATTGTGTTTTTTCCCGAATTATTTGAAGTCCTTCCCAAGTTTTACCTGATCCAGATCGTTCCTCCTGTCTTTTTTACAAGCCTCCCTGTGTTCCCCAAAGCATGTAGTAGAAGTGTGTGGGGGGCATGGATGGAACAGAAACTACAGAACATGAAAGAGCACTTAGACAAATATTTATTTTTTCTCCACTTCTTCAAGATCTGGTCATTTGTGTGTGCATGTAAAACATCAGTACAATTTAACTGTACATCATTCTTGAAATTCCTTTTCTCTGTTTTTCTTACTGAGTTTAATTCCATTATTATTAAAAGCAACTAGTGTTATATGTCTCTGTCCTAATGGCTTGACCACTTGCTCACCTGGTTCACCCAAATTATCTGTGTTTTCTGAACCTGCAATAGAGAAACTGTTCTTTGAAGGAGAAAACTACACAACTGGTTACACTTTAAAATCTTGACTCCAAGCTGTAAATTTACTGTTATTTGGAAATCCTACTACATTCCTCTGGTGGGTTTTTTTAATCTTACATTTTTAAAGAAAATTATGCGAAGTCTCATCTTCTGTTTTCTCAAAGCCTCCAGAAACCTCAGTCACCTTGCTGAACTATGTACTTCGTTACAATAATGTATTGCTGCATACGGATTTTCTATACAGTCAGTCTGCAAACAGTGGCAATGGGTCTCTTCCTTTCAAAAATTATGAATACTGTTTCTTTTTCCTATCTTAGTGCAATGGCAGACCATGTAAATGGTGATGAAAAGGGAATGTGGTCTTATTTGCACTAAGATCTCTTTTGTGACCCATGACACAAAAAAGTATCTTTTTTTATTTTAATCCCTGAAGATCATTCATGTTATGGTAATCTACTTAGAGTAAGAAAAACATCCCCTGAACTATTTACATTATATGACATGTGTGGCAAATGCTTCATGTTTGTGCTTTATGATCTATTATATGGTCCATTGTTTATTAATGCTAAGTACAAGCCTAAAAAGGATGGGCATTCTGCAGACACTGGAAACAGAATTCTATATGTCCCTTGGTTTAATTTGTAATAGTGTTGTTCAAATGTCTTACCTCCTTTTGATCATTTTTTTCTGTATTTTTATCAATTATGAGAGAGTTGTGTGATATTTCTCACTTGGTTTCCAATTTGTCTATTTCTTTTTTGGCCTGATTGCTTTATATACTTTCAGGCATAATTGGGCACTGTCACACACCACGTAATGGCCCTGTGGTCAGCAACAGACTACATATATGATGGTGTCCCATACGATTATAATGGAGCTCGAAAAGTACCGTCACCAAGTGATGTTGTAGTCATCCTCACGTAGTGAAGCGTGTTAGTCCCTGTTGTGGTGATGCTAAAGTAAACAAACCTACCGGGCTTCCAGGTGGGTAAAAGTGTAGCGCATACAATCATGTACAGTGCAAATACTTGATAGTAATAATAAATGACCATGTTACTGGTTTGTGTATTCACTATACTACACCTTTTATCGTTACCTTATCTTTCTACCTATAAAAGCTTGCTGTAAAATATGCAATGCTATGCTGGCAACAGTCTCATATATCTCTTGCTCACTGTGTCTCTTCATGGCATCGTCTTCTCTTGTGCTTGATTTCATCTCATGTTGTTTTGTTCAGTAATATGAATGACAGGCTTGCGGCCAGAGCAATAGGCTGCACCATCTAGCCGAGGTGTGTAGTGCAGGCTCCGCCAGCCAGGTGTGTGTAAGTTTGCGCTGTGATGTGGACACCATCACAGAGTTGCCTAATAGTTCATTTCTCAGAGTGTATCCCTGTCATTAAGTACGTGACTATAGTAACAGATTTAAGATTATTGTATCTTCCTAATAAATTTATCATTTTATTGTTTTGATGTGAAGTATTGTAAGGCCTTTTGTTTTAATGTATAATATTAATACAGCTGCAGAATATCAGCATGCAATGTTTATATGGATAGATCTTCATTGTCCTCTTACTCTTGAAGAATAATTCACATGATATAAATATTAGTTTAACAATTCTTCTCTTCAGCACATCGACCACCTCAAATCTCTTTTCTTCTGCCTGTATCACTCTGGTTATAAGTCAAAGGTTAATTTAGCTGTAGCTTCTTTGAAAGAAAGCTGGCTTAATTCCCTGAATGCTCTTAAAAATTTTCCTTTGTCTGCGGTGTTCAATATTTTCTAAATGGCGAATCAAAATGTAGATTGTTACACATTTTCCTCTGCTTGTATGTTTTTTCAGATTCTTGAATCTATGGATTTTAATTGTTTGAGATAATTTTTATCATTATGTTTTCAGATACTGCCTCTTCACCTTTCTAGCTCCCCTCTCTGATTAAGCCTGTTAAAAGGCATGCCAAAGATGTCAGTGTAATTTCTATGTTTTCTAAATCTCTCTATTGTTGATTAATACTGGATTTGTATTTTTGCACTGATGCTTTACTGGATAATGTTTTGGCACATCTCCCATTTTAGAAAGTATTTTATTATAGGTAACTAATCTGCTGTAAAATTCATGTATTGATTATTTTTAAAATATTTTATTTATTTTTAGACAGAGGGGAAGGGAGGGAGGGAAACATCAATGTGTGAGAGAAACATTGATCAATTGCTTCCCACATGCCTCCAACTGGGCACCTGGCCAGGCAACCCAGGCACATGCCCTGACTGGGAACAGAACCAGTGACCCTTTAGTTCTCACTGGCACTCAATCCGCTGAGCCACACCAGCCAGGGCTCATCTACTGACTTCTTAATTTTAATTGTTATATATATTTATTCTTAGTTCTAGAATTTCTATTTAGCACACTTAAAATCTATTTACCTTACAGTTTTTTTGTTTCCTGCACATATTTTTCAACTCATCATTTATTTCCGTAAACATAGTAAGCGTAACTTATTTTTATTCTCAGTCTGATCATTCCAATACCGGTGTCTTATGTTCTTGTGCGTCTGGTTTTGTTAATTTTAAAAGTAATTTGAGGCCAGGATGATGGTGTACTTTTCCAGGGGGACTTACGTTTCCGCTGCAGCCACACAGGAGAGCTACAGGTTTGTTTTCTCTACACGTGGGCTCAAGATTTGAGGTTTTCAGGGTCACGATGATACTGTAAACTCAAGGCTAGTGGTTTTTGATTTGCCTTACCTATGGGGGTGGTCTTTTATGGACTTTATTTAAAGTTGCGGGTTTCATCATATTTCCCCTTGGGTGGGTCCTGGGATTCTACATTTGCCCTCTGTTGGGAAATGAACGTGTGCGTCCCCCTCCCTCAAGTTCACATGCTGAAACTTTAACCCCCATGCGGTGGTCTTTGAAGATGGAGCCTTTATGAGGTAATTACAGTTAAAGTACATGAAACACAAAGTTTTTTCTTATATTATTATTTACTAATTATTGTATTATTTTCATACAAACAGCTGTAACCCCCCCCGTACATCCACAGAAAACTAAAACCATAATTCAAAGAAATACATGTACCTTTATGTTCATCATGGCATTATTTATAGTAACCAAGACATGGAAGCAACCTAAGTGTCCATCAGTGGATGAGTGGACAAAGAGATGTGGTATGTATATACAATGGCATGTTACTGCCATCAAATCGAATGAAATCTTGTCATTTGCAATTGCATGGATGGACCTAGAGGATATTATGCTAGGTGAAATGAGGCAGGAAGAGAAAGACAAATGCTGCGTGATTTCACTTATATGTGGAGTCTAAAAAATAAAAAAACAAACAGAATGGAAACAGACTCATAGATAAAGGTAACTGTTGGTTACAGAGAAGGGAGAGGTTGGAGGCAAACAAAATAGGTGAAGGTAGTTAAGAGGCACAAGCTTCCAGTTATAAAATAAGTCATGGGAAGGCAGTGTAGAGCATAGGGAATGTAGTCAATAATATTGTAGTAACTTTGCATAATAAGAAATGGTAACTGGACATATGGCGGGAATCATTTTGCAATCTATGTAAATATTTAAGTCACTATGATTTATACCTGAAACTAGTAAGATATTGCATGAGAATTTTGCATCAATTTTAAAATAAAGTTGTCATACAACGTCTTTCTTGAAATGAAGAAAAAATATTCTAAGGAGAAGACAGCACGGTTCTTTAAAAAAAATCAATCCAGAATAATCAACATTAATACATGACTTGGCATATTATTAAATTACAGGAAAAAAAAAAGAAACACTCATGTATTAAGGTACAAAGTCACATTACCCGCAAGGGTGAGAAGTTGTGGCTGGTTTTAGACTTCTCCACTGCAACTTAAATGTCGGGAAACAGAGAAATGATGTTTACAAAATTATGTAGAAAGTGCATGTGACTCAACAAGAATAATACATCCCGCTGATACGAGCTTTAAGTATGAACACAATGGAGAGGCATCCTTAAACATCACAGAGCTCAAACAATATTTAGTGAACCTTCTTGAAAAATTTTCCTAGTGGCCAAAAGCAGCTAAGTCAGTGTTTAATCAAAACACAGACCCTGGAAAGGAGAAACTGTGGTAGAAGGAGTGATAATGAACATTTAACTAAATTGCACACAGAATTAAGACTAAGCACCTGTGGGAACTGAGATTGTAGAAGAAAATATAATTGTATCACACCTTAACAATGTAATAATATAAAGAGTAATATTTGGCAGGAGAGGAGGCGGACATAAAAGAGCACTAATTACCTCATCTATTTTTTTGTCAGTCTAATCTAATCTTTTTCCTTTCCAGTTTTAACGAAGAATAACTGATATGCATCCCTGTGTAAGTTTAAGGTGTATGGCATGATGGTTTGATTTACGTATACCGTTAAGTGATTACACTGCAATAGGTTTTGATGTCTGTATCAAATAGATATAAGGACAAGTGGTGAGAATTTGTGATGAGAATTCTTAGGATCAACTTTTTAAAAGACTTTCTTATTTATCATACAGCAGAGTTCACTACAGTTATATGTGTACATTACATTCGTAGTACATACTTAGCTAAAACTGCAAGTTTGTACCTTTGACCACCTTCTTCCAATTTCCTGTGCACTCACCCCCTGCCTTTGGTATCCACAAATCTGATATTTGTTTTTTTATTTGTTTATTTTGTTTTAGAGTCCATATGTAAGTGAGATCATATGGTATTTTAATTTCACCCAGCATAATGCCTTCAAGGTCCACCCACATTGCTGCACATGGTAAGATTCCTCATCGCTGTGAAACTCAATCAGTAAACAGCGCTTAGAAATGGTGCTACGAAGTGTCTTTCTTCAGGAGTATTAGTATATTCACATTCTAGTGAAGGAGGACAGACGTAGGGCACATTTGAAATGTAAATAAACCATTTTATTTAGTAGATGAATGCCTCAAAGGAATCAAAATCAGGATAACGAGGTAGAGAGCAACAAACATCAGGAGGAATGTTAGTCCAACTGTCAAAGACGGCCTCTATGGGAAAGTTTACTGTCTAAGTGTCTAACACGCTGTTAACAATAATAGTAACTCCACCCTCCTAATATTTTTAAGAGGCATTATGTCTTGAGATAAAGATACACAATAGTTAAAAATCAAATTATTCAGTTTTATTTCAGATTCACTGCATTCAACTAAAATGGTAATAAATACCATTTATTAACAACAGCACATGGAAAACTATACCACTCAAACAGTTAAGCCTGTGCATCTATCTATGACTGTCTCTTCGTTTCTCCATCATTCTGGTTGTGGCAGAGTTATTAGCTATCACTCACAGGGAATAGGAGGACTATGGTTCACCTATTTTAATAATGTGGCTTATGGATTATGCCCCAATTTTTTCAAAACTAAGCAATTTTGTAAACAAAAGATTTATTCCATTGCCCACAGTTCCTGAAAAAAAAAAAAAAAACGCAACAAACTTTTGTAACTCTTTATTTACTAAACACGCTATACTGCTGTTAACAGTTTCAGTCCAAATAGCTGATTTCATCTGGTGTTTTTCTATCTTTATTCATCAAGGTTAAACTTGTATGATTTGTTTGTGAGAAGGAATGGATATTTCTCTTAGGTATTATTTTTTTGTCAAGAAAATAAGTTTGAGGGAGACAATTGACAGAAATTTTTGATTGATATGAACCAGTTTCATATTCATGGAAGATTTGGCTCTAACTTGAAACAGAAAGTGGCAAACAGAAACATAAGGACAGAGAAAAATGCTCATCTCAGGATGTGCTCTAAATAGCAGAACAATCACTGTAGAGTAAACACTTGCTTTGGTCTATACGAAATACTTTGTCTTCTCTGTGGTAAGCAACCTTCGAGTCCGTGTATTTTGTATAGCGTCACTTGGTGAAATTATCATTCAGTAAAAATGCTGGGTGTTTCCATACACTTTATTTTGTATATTTCCATCATGGACAAAACCTGGTGACTGTGTCCTAACAGAGGAAAAAATAAATCACAGACTAGGAGATTCCCCTGGGATCAATTAGCAGTTGTGTGTTAGCATTAGCCTATTAAAAAGTTTAAATTGCAAACAAAATAGAAGTCCAAAGCTAAGACCCATTTTGTTGTTCCTGGACACCTTTGCAGAATAATTACAAAGTGCACAATACACTGAGAAATAACAACAGCAAGGAAGGCACTCATCAAAAATGGTGGATAATAAGTAGGACAAGGAAAGTTGAGGCAAACTTTTGCATCACTAAGGTGGCCTCTCTGAATCCTAAAAGTGGTGAAGTAATAGTCTGTGTGTAGATACCATTTGCATTTTGTCTGGATGGATTTTTATGGTTTTAAAGTTTACAGAGCGGGCCCCACAAGTAACCAAAAATTAGAAGCAGCAGCAGGTAAGGAAATGAGTGCTCAACAAACAGTATATTGACTCCACTGAGGTTATCAGCTGTCAACAGATATCCTGCCTGTTCTCTACCCAAATTTGGAACCCATTTGGAACTAATTTCCATTAGTCAGACTAATGGAAATTTTTTAGGATTAGATTTACAATTGTTCCAATCTAGGTTGGCAGACACATCTTAGGTATGCCACCAAGTGGACTTGCGGACACCGTCCCCTCTCCAGTCCACCAGGCCCTCACTCGGGACCTCACATCTGAGGGAAAACATGGATTTTATAACAGACAGGCTGACCCTGAATTTGAGTGAAGAGAGAATAAAAGAGACCAAAGCGCCAGTGCTTATAAACTTTTAAGATGTTGACTTCATCCCTTGAGAAATATAAAAAGATGCCCTCCCTTTATTGGGTAGCTTACTCCTTTCCTGTGAGCAGCAGTAAAAAATTCATAAGAAATAGAAATCATCTTAGCACTCCTTGGAAACCTGAGGAGTAGGAGGTTTAGCCCTCGTAACAAATAATTTTCCATATATTTTTTAGTCTAACACTTTTAATTTAAAAATATTATTTGAAACCATAGTATACATTTATATTAGAATCTCAGTGGCTAAGACACAAACACATACTTCCTTATTACAATATATTTAAAAGATAATTATAACACAGATATATCTTAATTGGCAAAATTCTAAAGAGAAAGTATATGGAAAAAGAATAGCTGAAAACAAGAAATAACAAGAATAACTGCCCTATGAGGATGTGTCAAATTTTATTCTTCCCATGGGTATAACTTCAGTTCAGCAAAATACTTAAAAAAATAATATGACACATTTTTTTGGTTGCTATTCATAATAATCAAATGTCTTATCAATAGAAATCATAAACAGGGAATGATGGTTCATTCAGATGCTATTAATACATGAGCCATTGAATCAGTTGATTCTGTAGTTTTTGTCAGTCTCAGTGTTATAATTTATTGTATCTACTCAGCTTTTGGAATGTGTTAACTTGATGGCTTTAAAAACTGGGCTTATTATGGTTTCCAACCAGTTTCTTTTTATAGAGTCATTTGTTGAATTAGACAGCTTCAAGGAACCCTTTTAGGCAAGCTGGGCAGTAGCCAGTTGCTCAGGAGAAAGGAGACTGTTTGCTTGAGAAATGAAGGGTAGGAGACACAAAGCCCTGACCTGGAGCTGGAGAAAAGTGTCAGAAATCTTATATCATAAGATAATGGAGACAAACTGTGGCAACAGTCAGAAGGGTTTTTGGAATAAAACGTGTCTTTCTTGCTGGAAGCTGAATTCGATGGGTTCATCTGCATATATACTCGCACTGCCTTTTTTCAGAGAAACAGAAAATGAACGCTCTCTGTCAATTGAACTTTCGGAGGAGGGCAGTGTTAGTGTAATGATCAGGAGTTAAATTTTGTACAATGATACTGAGTAATGCTTTTGGTTTCCAGAGGTACTTTTCATTATTTTTTGTTAACTTTTTACAGTGGCTGGACCAGTGTTTGGTATTTGTACATATTGAATGAATGAATGAGTGAATGAATGATTACAAAACAGTATTGCTACCTTTCCATGATCTGTCCTGGAGGGAAAGGACAACTATGTCTTTGTTTTCAGTGCATCTATGAATGAACAATTCCAACCACAAGAGGCCCCATCTGTTCTTGAAAACTCTAGACAAATAACATTCTCTCCCTGCTGGTTCATTAACTATAGTGTTTTTTCTCATAGATCTCCACAACATTTGGTCGTGTCCAGCTTGCTAAGCCTTTGTCAGACTGTGGTTCATTTGCCTCTCATTTCTAAAAGAGCTAAGCATCTATTATTTACAATGCTCAGCAGTGTGCTTAGTTTAATTCCAAAGATTCTGAGAAGCAGGACCGTGTTTTTGGTCCAGGTGTTTCCATTGCAAACAAAATCCTTGATCATCTTCCACTGCTCCCTTCACAGAGGATCACAGCACAGTTCTAAACCCTAACCTGACCAGCCATTATGGTGATGGAGATCTGAGGGAAGCTTACGGACCCTGTTGTAATTTCAAAGCTTGGGAGCAAGTTCTGAGGATTCCGATCATTGGTTTGGAATGCAATCTATAGACTTAACATGTAAGGGCATATAAAATGATTTCTACTTAATACTTCGGTGGGAACCTCTTTTTATCTTTTTGTTATACAACTACTAAAATAGTTATTATAAAAAATAGTTTAAATATAACCAAACATAAGATTTTGAATTTGGACACAAATGCTTGAGCTGTTCATGCAGCAGTATCGTGTCAGCTCATTAAAAGTATGTCCACAGATGTGTAAGTACAGATGCAGATGCAGATGACATGCAGACATGGCCTGATACATGACAAAATCATTCCCTTGGTGGTGTTCCAGGGTGCATAGGACACATGTTTTCCCTCATGCTGGATTCATCATTCTTTTTATTGTTTTCTAGTCATGAAAGATAGGAATTTCATGTTATTTTTAAAATGTGTATTTCTATGATTGATTGTTAGTAAATATTTGCAACATTTGGAACCTCCATTTTTATTTTTGTGCATTGCCTTTTACATTTTTAGTTTGTTTTATCAAGGGCATGTTGCCTTTCAAATTGCTTTTAAACAATTCCATTTTTTGATGTAAAGAACTATAATTGACAAGATACATATGAGTATAATATAATCAGGAAGCAAAGTGTGTCTTATACTTTTTATGACTTTCTTTTTTCTTTTTTCATTATTGTTTAAGTACAGTTCTCTATTTTACCACCACCACTTTCCCCTGCCCTACCCACCCCCACGTCCCACGCTCAATCCTACCTCCCTTTCGTTTTGTCCATGGGTCCTTTACACCTGTTCATTGATGACCCTTCTTCCCCTTCTTTCCTCGGTTATCCTCTTCGTGTCTCTCCTCTGGTTACTGTCAGTTTGCTCTTTATTTCAATGTCTTTGGTTGTATTTTACTCGCTTTTTTGTTTTGTTGATTAGGTTCCACTTATAGGTGAGATCATATGGTATTTGTCCTTCACCACCTGGCTTATTTCACTTAGCATAATGCTCTCCAGTTCCATCCAGGCTGTCACAAAGGGTGGAACCTCTTTCTGTCTTTCTGATATATAATGGCATTAACTTTACAATAAATGCCTCCATTTCCTCCAGCTTGTTTTAAGCTGATTTTGATAAACAAATGTTTTAAACTTTTATGTAGTAAAATCCAACAATACTCTTCTTCATTTCTACATTTATATCTGTTACAAAGACCTTACCTACCCAGAAGAAAAACACAAATATTAATTTTTACTGTTTTGCTTTTTAATGATTTCTTTTAAACCTTTATGCACATAAAATATATTTTGAGGTAATATGTGATATTAAAACCTAAGTACATATTTTTTACATCATTTGTTGAATAACAGCCTTGACAACATTTTAAAATATTTTACCAGTAAAAAATGTTTATACATTGTTGGATCTATTTGTGGACTTTCTATTCTGTTTAATTGTTAATTTTTTTTTTATTTTGCAAAAGCTGTACACTTCCAACACCTATTCTAATTTTCTGAAACATTTTAATATCTAATATGAAAAATGTTATTTCACTACTCTCCTTTATATTTTTTCTATGATAAAATTAAAATTATTACATCAAGTTCCCAAACAATTCCATTTATATAGTCATTAAATCACTATAGTTACTAATTTGGAGCCTTTCATAGACATATATGTTCCTTTCACCTACACAAATCTTTAAATGTCATTTCTAACAATGTGTTTGTTTTTTGCATAATTCTTTTCAAATAATAGGAATTATTTATTTTTGTGAATAGGAACTCTTCCTCATCGTGTTTTGAAACAATTTTTGCCATCATGAAGGAAACACAATTTGTATATTTAGTTTCTAATTGACCATCTCATTGTAATTTCTTATTCAAAGCATTTAAAAAGAAATAATTCTTCTGTGAGACTGTTTTTTTGCAAATGATTATTTGCAAAATGATTATTTGCAAAAATGATGATTTTTTTGTATCTTTCTTACTAGCATTTATCTGCTAATGTATTTGCATTTTGTTTGTTTTTGCTTCTGAAGCATTATATTGCCACACTTCCAGAATAATGTTGAATACTGGCAATGATAAAAAGCACTCTTTTGTGGAGAGTAATTATATTAAAAAGTTCTCCAAATCCAGCAAAAATAAACAAGACCGAGTAGGTTTAGTTTAGGAATGCTAATATGTTCTCACATCAGAAAATTTATTAATTCAAATAATCATATTAATAGGTCAAATGATAAAATTACCTTAGTAATTTGTAAAAAGTCCTTTGAAGAGACTCAATATTCTGTTCAAATTTCCTAATAAACAAACAATAAAACACTAGTTGAAGCCAATAGCCCATAGGATGCTTAATGATAAACACCAGGATCAGAGTGGACTCCCACCAGAAATTCCATTCCTATCTGTGGGTCCTTACATTCAGCTGGTTGCTCTATAACTTAGCTGTGATTGCGGTTTGGTCCTGGGAGGTGGTGAGTGTAATTTTCACCTACTCTGCCATCATCTCGGATCCCCTATCTGTGGGCCTTTTGAGGTCATAAAAGAGCATCAGTGAGTCTATTTATTAGTGAAAGTAACTGTAAAAGTAAGTGTGCATACAAATATTTTTTGTAGATTTAGATTTTCTGGAGAGCAAGCTTGTAGCTCTGACCAAATTCTCTAACAGATCCAAAATCAAAAGTGTTTAAAAATAAGTGAAAAAAAGACATACTAGGAGACATGTATATCTTCTATTACTATTTAAAAAAATATTATTCTTGTTTGAAAGGGCATTATAATTAGACAAAATAAATCAAATAGGATAACACTTGCATATTTCCTCAGAGAGATCAGCCTCATTCAATAATAAAATGAATAGACTGCAAATCTGTCACATTTCCATAAATATTCTTTCTTTCCTCTGGGTTTTGGATAGAAGTTTGAGAGCAGATCATCTAAGATTATCTTTTATGAAAAAATGTGAAGTGCTGCATTCTGAATGAGTAAGTGAACAGAGATGCCTTATGTTTTAACAATGATAGGAGCAGGTTGTAAATAGTCTTTTGTAAAATATTAGACAATAAAATAAACCAGGACTCTTGCTTGGGCTTCTTACAGTTGAGACCAGAAAGAACCATTTATCTTCTGCAGTTATCTAAAAGTAAAATTGAACCTATATTACCTATGGAATATTGACTTAGAAATCAATGGGTACATGTACAAAAGTATATATATCTATATCTAATTACAAATTAATTACTATATGTAAAAACTAATGTATACCAAAAGCAAAGCAATCTTTTCATATCACTACTAATAAAGATAATGATGTTTCGAGTAGTTTCATTCACCATGCAGTATTTATTGAGTGCCTGCTTTCTAAGCACTGTCAGTTGTAAGTAACATTTTATGTCTTTAAATTTACAATGTCCATGTAAACCATCATTATGAGTTTCAGATTAAATGACTCATTTTTGATATGATAAGAAGACATCTGTATAATTTACATCTCTCCATTAATTTGTTTTTCAATCCTCAACTGATGATATGTTTCTATTGATTTTAGAGAGAGGGGGAAGAGAGAGAGAGAGACAGAGAGAAATTGATTTGAGAGAGAAATATGGATCAATTGCCTCCTGCATCTACCCCAACCAGGGATCAAACCCACAAACTACGTATGTACCCTGACTGGGAATTGAACCCATAACCTTTTGGAGCACTGACCAACTGAGGTTAACCTATAACCTCAGTTGGTCAGTGCTCCAACCAACTGAGCCACCCTTCCAAGGTTCTATTAATTTAAATTAAACAAATCACACAGAAAATTCTTATTTTCTTCACAAAGCTGTTTTTTGGTGAGGTTTGTAATCTGTACCCCTGTCTGCATGTGCCTCTTCAGTCCACTCCCTATACTGCGATGATTGATTACCCTGTGCTTCTGGGCCAATCAAGCTTCAGAGAAGACTGCCTCTGGAGTGGCCAGGTTATATCAGGTCACACATCACTTCATTCTCTGTGCCTGACAGTAAGTCTCACTTCAGTCCTCTCATCAGAAAGAAATTCAAACCAAGTGTCTGGAAAAATTCTTCCTGCTATGTTTATGCTGGAGGACTTCCTAGGGTCTAGTTCAATCTAAGGAAATTCTTGGGTATCAGTTCGAGGCTTCAGGTTAGATAAGAGGCCTTTCCTAGATCATCTCTAATGTGTTGAATGGCCAACAGTGAGGATGTAAGTTAGTTGATGCTTTCTGTTGATTAGTAGTCTTACATTATTTTTATTTCACCTTGTTAAAATACCATCTGTACAGAGAGGCCCTCAATGACAACATCTGCCACATCAGAGGAACAAAATCTTCCCAGCTCTGACTCTCTTTTTGTATTTTGAGTATGATTACTTATTACTTTTGCCACCACATATTATTGCCACAACTTTATCTTTGTTATCATACTTTAAGTGCCATAAATATAAAAGGAATATTAGAATTATTGCCATTTTTAGGGCACAGCCACATAATCTGTATAAGTATCACTAGCAGCTCATACTGAATGGCTTATTTAAAAAAGCCAATCACTCAAGCTATTATTCAAATTGGGCTGGATACCAGCAAGACACCTGTGGGAGATGCTTCTGAAAGCAGACTCTGAGGTAGACTTTAGTGGTGGGTTATGGAAGAGCTAGGGAAGATTGTTCAGAAGGCAACGTTGAGCTGTGATACAGGCCTGAAATACCTTGACCCACTCCATAGGGATTGCTAGAACATGTGTTAAATCACATTGGAACAAAACAGCTAGGCCTTTACAACCTGGCCTCGATCATTCTTTGGCTATAGACCACCCTTGGGCAAGGTGGATTTCTGTTACTAAGACAATCTCTGTGGGGGCTGACAAATCTCTCAGTAGTTGAGACAATGTGTGTTTTTCTAAGCAGAAATCTGGGCAGTGTATCTCCATGTCTCTTTATTGCAATACTGTTCTGGGTAAAGACGTATCTGGTGGCCTCATTAATCCAGTGATTGGGAGGAGGTGTGGGGGAAGGAGAGGTAGGTGGTATAAAATGTATGCAAATGAAAATATAGATATCCTTTTAAGATCAAATACGTTCTTTGTATCCAGTATTTGTCAGTAAATGATGAATGAATGTATTATTTGGCCTGAGTTGTTACCTTTAAGTATAGTTCAGGTTTCATAAATGTTTGAAGAAAGATTAATTAAAATTAATTTAAGAAACATGCTATTTACAAGGGTGACCAGTAGTTCAATATCATCTCTAAATCAGTAAAGAATTGGTGAGATCATTGGAGGAGTATCCAAGATGGCAGAGGAATTACAACTAAATTGTAGAGAAATCATCCTGAATAAACAACTGAACACTGGCTGGAGAGAAGTCTTATAACCTCAGACAGACAGAAGAAACCAATTCACCACAACAAGACTGGCAGACAGTGTCAAGGAGGTGGAAGAGGGCTGGCTGGGCTCCCATGGGTGGCAGCTGAAGGTCCAGAGGGATATTTCAGCAGCCCAGGGTGGGGTTCTGCCTGAGAAGTGTGGGGTCTAAATCCCAAGCTAGGCTCCCCAGCCTACCACACCAGAGCCAGAAAGGAACCCAGGTAATATCCAGCTGTGAAAAGCAGCAGGGTTTCTGTCTGCCAGGGATAGAAAGCTGGAGACACAGAGAGCCTTTTTAAAGAGCCAACACACAAAATTTCCTTTGCACCCATTTACCCTGGGTCTATCAGAGGGAGGGAAGAATGGACTAGAGGCACTTGAAAAGAGTCTGGGGCTGGTGACTCTGGGGAGAGGACTGAAGGGTTGGCTACCAGGATCCCTGTGCTAAGTCATTCCCCATACTGCAGAAGTCATTTTCTCAGGCAGAGCACTCCTCTCCAAGGGGCATCAGCCTGAGCGGAAGCACCAGGCTGCCCACAGGAATTACTCTGACCCACCTGTGGTGTTTAAGCTGGGGTGCTGACTACAGTTTCACTAGCTTAACTGTTGATCAGATTAATGACTGATTAGTTTAACAACTAAAGTGGAAAATACAAAGAAGCAGTCAAAATGGGAAGACAAATGAACAGACCCCCAACTGAACAAGAGAATTCTTCAGAAGAACTGGATGAAATGGAGGCAAGCAATTAATCAGATAGAGAGTTTAGAGTAATGATTATAAGGACACTCAACAGTATGAAAAAGGACATAGAAACTATAAAAAGGACCAGTCGGAAATAAAGAATGCAGTAGCTGAAATAAATAATACATTGGAAGGGAAAAACAGTAGATTAATGAAGCAGAGGATCAAATCAGTGTTTTGCAAGACAAGATAGAAAATAACACCTGACCAGAGCAGCAAAAAGAAAAAAGATAAAAATTGAGGGGAGCTTAAGAATCATTTTGGACAACATGAAGCATAACAACATCCCCATCATGGGAATACCAGAAGGAGAAGGGAGTGAGCAAGAGATAGAAGAAATAACAACTGAAAACTTCCCTAATCTAGTGAAAGAAAAAGACACACAAGTCCAGGAAAGTCAAAGAGTCCCAAACAAGTTGGACACAAAGATGTCTACACCGAGAGACATCATAATTAAATGACAAGGCTTAAAGACAAGGAGAGAATCCTAAAGGCCACAAGGGAAAAGCGGATAGTTAACTACAATGGAGCACCAATTACACTGGTATCTGAATACTCAATAGAAACATTTCAGGCCAGAAGGGAGTGGTGTGAAATATTCAAGGCGATGAAAAACAAAGACCTACAACCATGGCTACTGAACCCAGCAAGGCTCTCATTTAAAATTGAAGGAGAATAAGGAACTTCTCAAATAAGAAAAAACTAAAGGAGTTTGTTAACACCAAACCAGTGCTGTAACAAATGTTAATGGATTTGCTTTAAGAAGAAAAAGAGGGGAAAAAAAAAAGAAAAAAAAGTCTAACAATAGAGTAGTATGATATGACAATGTGTATCTATCAGGAATCACCTTAAATGTAAATGGCTTAAATGGTTTGACCAAAAGACATAGTGTAGCTCAACGGATAACAAAACAAAACCCATACATATGTTGCCTCCAAAAGACCCATCTCAGATTGAAAGATACACACAGACTAAAAGTAAAGGGATAGAAGAAGATATTTCATGCAAATGGAAAAGAAAAAAAGCTGTGGTAGCAGTACATATATCTAACAAAATAGACTTTAAAACCAATGCTACAGTAAGAGACAAAGAAAGACACCACATAATGATAAGGAGACCAATCCAACAAGAGGATATAACCCTAGTAAACATTTACATACCCAACAGAGGAGCACCTAAATATATAAGCAAATCTTGATGGAAATAAAGGGAAAGATTGACAGGAATACAGTCATAGTTGGGGACTTTAACACACCATTGACTTTAATAGATAGATTGTCTAGGCGGAAAATCGACAAGGAGACAGCAGACACACTAGATCAAGTGGATTTAATTGATATCTTCAGAGCATTTCACCCTAAAGGAGCAGAATATGCATATTTTTCAAGTGCACACAGAACATTTTCCAGGATAGACCATATGTCAGGGCACAAAACAAGTCTCAATAAATTTAGGAAGATTGAAATCATATCAAGCACCTTCTCTGACCACAATGCTATGAAACTAGAAATTAATCACAAGAACATTGAAAATCATGCAAAGACATGGAAGCTAGATACCATGTTATTAAACAATCAATGGATCAACAATAAGATCAAGGACAAAATAAAAAGATACCTTAAAACAAATGAAAATGAGGACACAACAATCCAAAATATGTGGAACACTGGGAAAGCAACCCTAAGAGGGAAATTCATAGCATTACAGTTCTATCTCCAAGACAAAAAAAAAAGCTCAAATAAATAATCTAATATCACACTTAAAGGAACTTGAAAAAGAACAACAAAGCCGAAAGTGAGTAGAAGGAAGGGAATAATAGAGGTCAGAACAGAAATAAATGAAATAGAATCTAAAAAAGTGATACAAAAAAAAAATGAATCAAAGAGCTGGTTCTCTGAAAAGATAAGTGAGATGGACAAACCTTTAACCAGACTCATCAAGTAAAAAGAAAAAGAAAGGACCCAAATAAGTAAAATCAGAAATGACAGAGGAGAAATAACAACTGACACCAAAGAGATACAAGGGATGGTAAGAAAATACAAACAATTATATGCCAACAAACTGGACAACCTGGACAAAATGGGTAAATTCCTAGAAACATACAATGTTCCAAAAATAAATCAGGAAGGATAGAGAATCTGAATAGGTAGATTATGCCTAATGATGTTGAAGCAGTAATTTAAAAACTCCCAACAGAAAAGTGTCTGGAGCAGATGCCTTCACAGGTGAATTTTACCAAACATTCCAAGGAGAACTAATAATCTCTTCATAAAACTCAAGAGGAGGGAATGCTCCTAAACTCATTTTATGAGGCCAGCATTATCCTAACTCCAAAACCAGATAAAGATGCTACAAAGAAAGACAATTATAGGCCAATAACCCTCATGAACATAGATGCTAAAATCCTCAACAAAATATTAGCAAACTGAATAGAGTAATGCCTCAAAAAGATCATATACCATGATAAAGTGTGATTTATTCCAAGAATGCAAGGTTGGTGCAACATTCGCAAAACAATAAATTTGATTCACCACATAAACAAAATGAAGGATAAAAACCACATGATCATATCAATAGTGGCAGGAAAGGCTTTTGATAAAATACAGCACCCATTTATGATAAAAACTCTCAGCAAAATGGGAATAGAGGGAACATACCTAAACATAATAAAGGCCATATATGACAAATCCACTATCAACATCACACTCAATGGGCAAAAACTACAAGCATTCTCCTTAAGACAGGGATATCTGCATTTACCTCTCTTATTTAACATAGTACAGGAAATCCTAGCCACAGCAACTAGATAAGAGGAAGAAATAAAAGGCATCCAACTGGAAAGGAAGAAGTAAAACTATATTTGTGGATGACAGGATACCATATACATAGAGAACCCCAAAGATTCCACCAAGAAACTCCTAGATCTGATAAATGAATCCAGCAAAGTAATAGGATACAAAATTGATATCCAGAAATCAGCTGCATTTTTGTATGCCAATAATGAACTAACAGGGAAATTAAGAAAACAATCTCGCTTAAAATTGCTTCAAAAACCATAAAATACCAAGGAATAAACTTAGCCAAGTACGTAAAAGACCTGTATTCAGGAAATTATGACACCAAAGAAATTGAAGGAGATACAAATGAGTGGAAGCACATACCATGGTCATGGATAGGAAGAATTAACATCATTAAAGTGTCTGTCCTAGCCAAAGCAATCTATAAGTTGAATGCAATTCTTATCAAGATTCCAATGACATATTTTACAGAACTAGAACAAATGATTCAAAAGTTTATATGTAATCACAAAAGGCCCCACATAGGAATAGCTATTTTGAGAAAGAACAAAGTAGAAGGAATCATGCTACCTAATATGAAACTATACTACAAGGCCATAATAATCAAAATAGCATGGTACTTGCTATAAAAACAGACACATAGACCAATGGAACAGAATAGAGAGCCTAGAAATAAATACACACCTTTACAGTCAAGTAATATTCAATGGAGGAAGCAAGCACATACAATGGGCTAAAGATAGTTTATTCAATAAATAGTGTTGGGAAAATTGAACAGATGTGTTCAGAAAAATGAAAGTAGACCACTTTATTACACCACAAAGAAGAGTAAATTCAAAATTGACCAAAGACTTAAATGTTAGACCTGAAAGCATAAAAATCCTAGAAGAAAGCATGGGCAGCAAAATCTTAGACATTGCTTGTAGAAATTTTTTTTTTATCAGATATATCTCTTCAGGCAAGGGAAACAAAAGAAAAAAATAAACAAATGGGACTATATCAAACTAAAATTTTTCCCCAGAAAAGGAAATCATCAACAAAATATAAAAAGGCAACCCACAGAATGGAAGCATATAATTGTGGACACATCTGATAAGGGGCTAACATCCAAAATTTATAAGGTATTTACAAAACACCATAAACACAAACAGACTTCCAGTCAAGATGGAGGCATAGGTAGATATGCTTTGCTTCCTCACACAACCAAAAAGAAGGACATTAAATTTAAAAACAAAAACAACCAGACTGCCTGAAAATTGAACTATATGGAAGTCAGACAACCAAGGAATTAAAGAAGAAACATTCATTCAGACTGATAGGAAGAGTGGAGAAATGCACCCAGGGTGGAGAGAATGCTGTATGGTGACCGACTGGTTGGTCCCACATTTGCATGGGAGGAACAACTGAGAAAGACAGACCACACAACCCAGCGTGCCAGCATGGGGAAAAGAAAGCCTCAGAACCTCTGGCTGTAAAAACCTGTGGGGGTTGTGGCAGTGGGAGGAACTCCCAGCTTCACAGGAGAATTTGTTGGAATGTACACAAACCTACCCACACAGGAATGGGTACCAAAAGGGCCCAATTTGTGTGTGGGTAGCAGGGAAAGTGATGGAAAGTGGGGTGAGAGCCCAGCAAGTGTCATTTTTCTCTCTCTGATGCCTCTTCCCTATATATAGCACCACAATGCAGTGAAGTGAGTTGCTCCACCCTGGTGAATGCTTAAGGCTTTGCCCCTTACAGTGTAACAGGTACACAGAGACAAAGAAATATGGCTCAAATGAAAGAACAGATCGAAACTCCGGAAAAAGAACTAAGCTAAAAGAAGAGAAACAATCTATCAGATGCAGAGAACAAAGCACTAGTAATTGGCATGCTCACAGAAATGATTGATTACAGATGCAAAGTAGAGGAAGAAGTGAAGGCTATGCAAAGTGAAATAAACAAAAATATACAGGGAACTAACAGTGAATGGAAAGAAACTGGGATTGCAATCAACGACTTGGACCAGAAGGAAGAAATCAACATTTAACCAGAACAAAATGAAGAAACAAGAATTCAAAGAATGAGGAGAGGCTTAGGGACCTCTGGAATCACTTTAACTGTTCAAGCATCGAAATCATAGGGGTGCCAGAAGGAGAAGAGGAAAAGCAAGAAGTTGAAAACTTATTTGAAAAACTAATGAAGGAGAACTTCTCCAGTCTGGCAAAGGAAATAGACTTCCAGGAAGTCCAGGAAGCTGAGAGAGTCCCAAAGATGTTGGACCCAAGGAAGCACACACCAAGACACGTTATAATCACATGACCCAAGATTAGAGATAAGGAGAGAATTTTAAAAGCAGCAAGAAAAAAGGAGACAGTTACCGAAAAAGGAGTTCCCATAAGACCATCAGCTGATTTCTCGAAAGAGACCTTGCAGGCAAGAAGGGGCTGGAAACAAATATTCAAAGTGATGAAAAGCAAGGTTACTCTACAAACTAGGTTACTATATTCAGCAAAAGTATCATTTGGAATGGAAGGGCAGATAAAGTACTTTCCAGATAAAGTCAAGTTAAAGGAGTTCATCATCATCAGGCCCTTATATGAAAAGTTAAAAGGACTTATCTAAGAAAAAGATCACAATTATGAACAGTAAAATGACAACAAACTCACAATGATCCACAACTCAACCTAAAAAAAAGAAAAAGAGAAAGAAAAACAATCTAAGCAAACAACTCGAACAGTTAAAAAATCACAGAATGGAGATCACATGGAGGGTTGTCAGCAGAGAGCAGGTAGGGAGAGAATGGGGAAAAGGTACAGGGAATAAGAAGCATAAATGGTAGGTACAAAGTAGACAGGGGGAGGTTAAGAATAGTGTAGGAAATGGACAAGTCAAAGAACTTATATGTACGACCCAAGGACATGAACTAAGGGGAGGGGGATGCTGGTGGGAGGGAGGGTGCAAGGCAGAGGGGGATAAAGGGGAGAAAAAAATGGGACTCTAATAGCATAATCAATAAAATATACTTAAAAAAACAATAAAAAATGGACAAAGGATCTGAAAAAACACTTCTCCAAAGACGATATAGAGATGGCCAATAGATATATGAAAAGACGCTTAATGTCACTAATCATCAGAGAACTGCAAATTAAAACCATAATGAGATACCATCTCACACCTGTTAGAATGGCTATCATCAATAAATCAACAAAGTGCTGGTGAGGATGTGAGAAAGGGGAACCCTTTTTGCACTGCTGGTGGGAATGCAGACTGGTGCAGACACTGTGGAAAGCAGTATGGAGATACCTCAAAAGATTAAAAATGGATCTGCCTTTTGACTCAGTGATCCCACTTCTGGGAATATATCTGAAGGAACCCAAAATATTAATTTGAAAGAACATAAACACCCCTATATTCACTACAGCATTATTTACAACTGCTGAGATATGGAAGCAGCCCAAGTGTCCATCAGTAGATGAGTGGATAAAACAACTATGGAATACTTAGACAATGGATTACTACTTGGTCATAAAAAAGAAGAAAATTTTAACCTTTTTTGACAGCACGGTTGGATCTGTGGAACACTATGCTAAGTGAATAAGCTAGTCAGAGAAAGACAAATGCCATATGATTTCACTCATATGTGGAATCTAATGAAGAAACTGAACTGAAAATCAAAACAGAGACAGATTCATAGATGGAGAGCAGATGACCGCTGGGAGGGTGGGGGTGAAAGGATTGAACAAAAAGGAATAAGGACTCATGGACATGGATAACAGTGTGGTGATTGCTGGGGATAGGGTGGGAAGAGGGGACTAAATGGTAATGGAAAAAAACACAATAGAGAGTAAATGAAAAAAAAAAAAAAAAGAATTGATGACAGGAATAATCATGAAACACCATGATCCTAAAGTCAAAACCATAAAAGTTATCAGTAATTCAAAAGTTAAAGGCAGCAGAACTCCAGAATTAAACCACCAGCAAAAGATAAATTATAATGACACTAATGTGAAAATTTGAATATTTTACATATAAGACATTTAAATATATATACGTATATATATCAATGTGACTTTTGGAATAAAATTGGATCACATGCGTAAGTAATAGGTACCTTCATTTTCTGAAGGTAGTAGAATTCAGACCTACCTCTGGAGAAATCCTTTATGTATTCATTTTGTATATTTCGCTAAGACAAATTATAGTGTTAGCTTATCACTCAGAGCCCCCACGGGAAACAGTAGTTTTCATAGAATTAAAAACACAATAAGCTGGATGTATTGAGAGACAAAGCGAGATTATGAAAACAAGGTCTGATGGTTCAGTGAGCTATATCCCGCCGCACAGGCCAGCATTGCTGTCAGCATCAATGGAAACAGCTGGAGTTCTTTCTCTGGCAAGGCAACTACAAGGGACTGTCTCCAAGGGAGGTTTGAGGAGTCTGCCTATTGCTTTCGGGAAGCCTGCAGCTTCTTTGTATGACCTGAATAAAACTAAAACTGTCTAATTATGTAGTAGTCAAATGTTTTGCTTAAATGCCTCGCTCCTTGTTCTAATTATTACCTATCCCAAAGGGAGAACTTCACTTTACAGAAGAAGGGAGAACAAGATTAACTTCCCCGCCCAAACCTCTTCATAGATGAGAAAACACACAGCTGGGCACCCTCACTGCAGTGTTTATCAATGTACTTTGTTGCTTTTCTTAATATAAATTCACTCAAAACTAACAAACACCCTCTGAGCAAAAAGAAAAATATGTAGTCACTAAAACTTAGATGTTTCATATGCTGGAAGATTGAGTTAGTGGATTTGCGCTACCCCCCAAAAACTTATTTGTGAATCTCAAATTGGTCATATACTAAATTTATTTTTTTAAATTGTAAAACTATTTAATATGTAATTAAATTATTTTTATACATTTTCAAAAAAATTAATAATACCTTAATGGCTGTTTCTCATATGCTAATAAACATCACAACTTCTATGAATAGATCCAAGGGCAGGCTGTACTTTGCATTCCAACCTTCAGCTAATAGCAGCTTAAATGCTTTCATTGCATTGTAATGATCCTCAAACATGGTTTTCATAAAACTTGTATTTAAATTTGGCCAGAAACAGTACTTTCCTTGTTTATGTAGATTGTCCTCTTTAGCCTCATCTTCTAAAATATGAACCTGCAACTTAGAATTGGTTAAAACTTAGATTATTGTGAGGTTTGCCCTGATGCTCTCTGCTTTATGAGTCCTGAATCTCCTGTATCAGTCAACGGGTCATAGCTTGTTTAAAATTTAGTCTTTTCTGAAAATAGATAATTACTTCTATGTGCTATTTTTCATATGCAAATACATGCTACTAATATCCATTACCTCACCCAAGAGCATTATCTATCCTCAAGAATTTTACAAATCGAGTCCTTTCAATACAACAGTGTTCACTCACATCCTTCTAAGTGCCTGCTAAATAAAGTTACCTTAACATACTTTTGTCACTGCGAACTTACCATATTTGGAATAACTTTTTGTTTGTTTATTTTGTTCATTAGATTCCACACATAAATTAGAAGTGGTCTGGATTTCTCTACTGGGTTAGAGTTCATCAAACCGTGGTGTACAAGACAAAGATAATTCAAGGAACTGGTATAGCAACAGGAAAAAACAGGTCAAGAATGCAGTCACAAGAACTAGAATTTTAAACAAGGCTTGACAGAACACATGATGCTAATTACTTCAGCAGTGATACAACTCAGAATAATCTAAGAAACTGTGGTTATTGTATGTGGGTAGTCAGAGTTGTTGAATCCAATCCTTTAAATTTTCTTAACTGAAGACGTGCTTTGCTTCAGAGGCTGTGCTAAAGGGACCAAAAGGTGCAGCGTCTGGCCATTCTCCCTGACCAGTACCCAAAAAGCAGATTGTTCTGTACTATGGACCAAGCTCAGTCATACATTCAGTCTGTATTGAACCACATTGCTAAAACATTTTTTTCTACCAAATTCTTATGTCTTATTACTCAAGAATCACAATCAATTCTTTCCTGAAGGATAATGAGGCAGACAGGTAGTGCTTATTTTGTTTGCTGCTACACTTTAAGAATCTAAGAATGGGTCAGTGCTCTCTAAAAGATTTAGGCGGTGTTTTGTGAAAATGAAAGCTCATAGACTAAAAGCATCAATTTCTCTTTGGATTGTATAATATAGAAAAATAATAGAAAAAAACATTCTTCTTTTAAAAAATATTTTACTTTTAGAGAGAGGGGAAGGCAGGGAGAAAGAGAGGGAGAAACACATCAATGTGTGGTTGCCTCTCACATGGCCCCTACTAGGGACCTGGCCCGCAACCCAGACATGTGCCCTGACTGAGAATCAAACCAGTGACCCTTAGGTTCGCAGGCCTACACTCAATCCACTGAGCCACAATAGCCAGAGCAGAAATAAACATTCTTACTACATTTCCTAGAAATCTGATGTAATTCAAAGCCAAGGTGAACAGAATTGAATGAGACCTAATGAAGATCAGAGAAGGTGATTTTGATTTCTGGCCAAGATGGAGGCATAGGTAGACACACTGTGCCTCCTCGCACAACCAAAATTAAGGACAACAAGGATTGAGAAACAAAGAAACAGCCAGAACTGAGAGAAAATTGAACTGTACGGCGGTGCAACAACCATTCATCCAGACTGGTAAGAGGGGCAGAGTCCCAGCAGGAGGAAGCAGAGGTTGGCGGACCGGGTGTGCAGGCAGCAGCTAGCAGACCCCAGGCACAAGGTGGCTGGCTGACCAGGCGGTCCCACATTCACGTGCAGATAATCCAGGCGAAAACAGGGAATGAGACAGAACTTGCAACCCACAGCCCCAGCGCCGGGAAATAAAACCTAAAAGCACCAAGAGCCCACCCCCACGTACAAGGTCACAACCCAGCCACTGGGCTGCCCCACCCTAGGGAACACCTAAGGCTCCGCCCCTCACTATGTAACAGGAGAGACCAGACCTCCCCCAGAAAAAAAAACAACTCCAAAATGGCTCAAACGGGAGAACAAATCAAAGCCACAGAGCCAATTCATCTAAGCGATCAAGAGATAGACAACCTATCAGATGAACAGCTCAAAGCACTGGTGATCAGGATGCTCACAGAATTGGTTGATTTTGGTCACAAATTAGATGAACAAATGAAGGCTATAATAAGTGAAATGAAGGAAAACACACAGGGAACCAATTCTGATGGGAGGAAAACTTGGACTCAAATCAATAGAGTGGACCAGAAGGAAGAAACAAACATCCAATGAGAAAAGAATGAGGAAACAAGAATTCAAAAAAATGAGGAGAGGCTTAGGAACCTCCAGGACATCTTTATACGTCCCAACATCCGAATTATTAGGGGTACCAGAAGGGGAAGAAGAAGAGCAACCAGTGGAAAACTTATTTGAACAAATAATAAAGGGGAACTTCTCCAATCTGGCAAAGGAAATAAACTTCCAGGAAGTCCAGGAAGCTCAGAGTCCCAAACAAGGTGGATCCACGGAGGAACACACCAAGGCACATCATAATTACATTAGCCAAGATTAAAATGAAGGAGAGAATTCTAGAAGCAGCAAGGGATAAGGGGACAGTCACCTACAAAGGAGTTCCCATCAGACTGTCAGCTGATTTCTCAAAGGAGACCTTCCAGGCAAGAAGGGGCTGAAAAGAAGTATTCCAAGTCATGAAAGTCAAGGACCTACATCCAAGATTGCTCTATTCAGCAAAGCTGTCATTTAGAATGGAAAGGAAAATAAAGTGCTTCTCAGATAAAGTCGAGTTAAAGGAGTTCATTATCACCAAACCCTTATTATATGAAATGTTAAAGGGACTTATCTAAGAAAAAGAAGATAAAAAATATGACAGTAAAAAGACAGCAAACTCCCAGTTATTAACAAACACACCTAAAAGAAAAGCAAACTAAGTAAACAAGTAGAACAGGAGCAGGAACACAGAAATGGAGATCACATGGAGGGTTAGCAACAGGGGAGTGGGAGGAGGAGAGAGAGGGAAAAGGTACAGAGAATAAGTAGCATAGATGGTGGGTAGAAAATAGACAGGGGGAGGGCAAGAATAGTGTGGGAAATGCAGAAGCTAAAGAACTTATGACACATGGACATGAACTAAAGGGGGGGATGTGGGTGGGAGGGGGTGTGCAGGGTGGAGGGGAATGATGGGGAGAAATGGGGCAACTGTAATAGCATAATTAATAAAATATAATTAAATAAATAGAAGGTGATTTTAAGGAAATAAAATGTATTCAAAGTAAATATATTGCCAGGATCCAAATAAATTCAGGATAAACCTTAAGTTTTGGATCCATTACTCTAATTATTTTGCCTAAAAAGTTTTAATTATTTTTGTCTCCATAGATTGCTTTCCATTTGCCCTTTTTGTTGTACTACACTGTCTTTTAAAGGTATTTTTGTTACTCCCCTCCTCACTAACTCTGAACAGATAGTTATTGTTTTGTAGTTTTACAAGAATGCACTGTAAGGGAGTGGTGCCTGTATGGTTTATGATCAAGAACTCTTTTTATTTCTCAAATGTCTTAAGGTTAAAATGGGAAAAGTTTGTAATGGTGGAAGGGTGGAGGTGTCAAAATAAAATGTGTCTAGTGGAAGACGAAAAGGTTACTAAATCCTAGCAAATATCAGGAAGTGGGTCATAGCATTTTCAGTGGGGTCAGCAATCTCCCAGGGTGTCTACAAAACAACTGGTAGAGATTTTCTTTAAATAAAAGTTCTAAATGAGAGCTGTGGCTGCCTTGTTAAGCACTCAGCATTTTTATATCTGCCTCTAAAACTCATTGGCCAGAGTTAGGGAGACATGGATTCTAATTACAGTTTAATTTCTAAGAAGCGTAGTGTCCTTGTATAAACAAATTTACACTTTCTAAAATTCATTGTCTTTATTAATAAATTTAAGACTTTGAACCATATCAGTGATTTCTAATTTGACAACATACTAGATTAGTTAATATATAAGGTTGTAAACAACAGATAAAATACTTAGCAAAAAAAGTAGGATTTCCTGGGTGAATATTGGAGTTGATCACAGGTCTGATAGAATACTTAAGCAAACCACAGGGAAGGAGTGAATAAGAGCAGCTCTGAGATTGTGACTAACTCGCGTTGGTGGATATTTTCCTCCAAGTCACTGCAAATAGGATGATGGCCCCAGGCATCTTCCATCTTTAGTTACCTCCACTCAGACTTTAAATTCTAGAGAAGGAAAGTCTAAACTGCCCAGTGGAGGCCCTGACCGGGTAGCACAGTTGGTTAGAGCATCATCCTGATATGCCGAATTTGTGGGTTCATTCCCCCATCAGGACATATACAAGAATCAACCAATAAATTCATAAATTAGTGGAACAACAAATCTCTCTCTCCCTCTTTCCCCCTCCCTTCTTTGTCCTCCCTAAGATCAGTTTTTTAAAAGAGAATTAAATTGCCCCTGTGGGTCCATAGCCTACCATTAAGTGTTTCAGCTGCTACCAAAGGTGCAGTACCAGGTAGCACAGACGTAGGCATTAAATGGAGGAGTCTACTCCTATGTAATTCTAAAACTATTCTTCCCTACATTCAATAACTGTGATTAATTTATTGATGATTTTAGCACCTGATTCCTTTTCGATCCATCTACCATCATGTCCAATCATAAATGTGCTCACATCTTTTCCAACAGGAGACAAGCCATTTTTATTCCTAGTTTTTGCATTCAAATTTTGTTATGTGGTCTCTGTTGGAGTTTACATTGTTGACAGCCCTCTCATTATGTGTCTCCCTTTCACCCTTTTAAACATTTCCCCAATATTACATCATGTATTGCATCTCTCTTTGTATACAAATGCAATGCTCAGAGAG
The DNA here is from genome assembly GCA_004027475.1 of Anoura caudifer. Classification (NCBI taxonomy): domain Eukaryota; kingdom Metazoa; phylum Chordata; class Mammalia; order Chiroptera; family Phyllostomidae; genus Anoura; species Anoura caudifer. The sequence goes on from PVKU01006695.1 coordinate 74,347, forward strand.
GATCGTATGCCCAGCTCCTGGGGTCCATGTGTAATAACACTGCCTTTGGCAGAGATTGCTTAGGATTAGTGCTATAAATTAATTCTGGCTATTGAGCTAAAGCAGAAAAGTTCCAGAGGTTCCTTTCAGGGAAAAAAAATCCTGGGATTTAGATATAGTGAGTAAGCAATTGTCTTTTACTATAAATGGCTTGATGCCTAGATGCGGGTCCAGTCTGCTGAAGGCCAGGAGCTACTACCTGGGTAAAAAGTTGATGTAGAGAGGAGAGATGAAAAAGGTGGTCTGAGGGAAATGAAGCAAAGCCTACTCTATCTGAACTTTCAGTTATGTGACTTAAGATCTTTTGATGTTACTTGTAGCAGAATGAATTTTAATTTTTACTCTCTTCTCTGACTGCAAAATATTTTGGCCATGCTTTTTTTTCCCTCTATATGCCTGTCTTGGTCATGTCCAGTTTTCTGTATCTATGAGGGGAAGAAACATGATTTCCCTTTAGAAATATGTCATAATGTGTGGCAGAGGAACAAAAGCAAAATATACATTAAAACATACAATTTTTAAAATGGAAACTGTGAACTTCAGGGAGAGACCATGTCTGAATTTGCAACTAAGGTATGGTCATGACTTACTACCTCCACTATCATTCTGGTCTACTATTTTTCTATATTCCACATGAATTTACTTGGCAGCTTTGCTTGCACAGGGAAGCAAGAAAAGTTGCCAATGTGAAGAAAATGTAGTCTTGACTATTGAGATGGTAGGGCAGTATGTAATTCAACAGGAACCATTGTTTTTCTGGATATTACTCTATAATAAGCATCATATTTACTTTGGATGGTCAGACTTAAAAAAAACTCAACTTTTTAAATAATTCTCCTATTTGCATTAAAGTTACATTAAGCCAGGTCACACTTTTAGCTTCCAATTAAGAGAAGTCATGATTGGGGGCCCATTCCTTAGTATAAATGAAACCTCTAGCCTGTTATATCCAAAGGAAGTTCAAATTTTCGAGGTAGGCTACTAGCTGGAATCCTGACGGGTACCTTTATCTTGTTTATCACTACTCCTTGGTTTGTGGCACTGGGTTTATCTCTGTGGGGTAGAATAGATTATCTCTGTGAGAGAAGCAGCATCTTATCATTAACATGTATTGACTCACAGCTGCCAATAGGCTTCTTAAAAAATTATTTAGAGAACCAGTTGTTTAGTGGTGATGGGTAGAAAATAATATCAGTGAATCTCACAAGCAACAGCTTCTAGTTCACTTTTTTACTTTGAATTGGTTTCTTGGTTGGATACAGAATATAAAGCATTGTGTAATTTCATGGGTGACTGATATTGACAGCAGCCAGGAGAGTGACTTTGAATTTAGATTAGGTGTCAATTGGATGAGGAGAAATCTTTGCTACCTTCATGATAGAAAGGGTCCCTTGTGATCTAACTTATTTCTGGGGAGCTGGCTGAACCCTTATTGCATGGTGTTATATCACAGGTTCAGAGTTGGTCTTAGCAAGAGAGACACCAAGACAAGATTGGTGAGAGGGAATTCCATACGGTTAAACTTAGGATCAACCCCAGAACTCCTTGCCACAAAATTCTCCAATATTAGTATTCAAAGTCCTTTATTGGATATCTGACTATACTATCAGTCACTGTTAGGAACAAGTATTTATCTTGACCAACTCTCCCTTTAAAGCAAAGTGAAAAACAAGGTGTAGTTTTTGAAGATATGCCAATGGGGAACATTTTTTCCTCCATTATCTGATCATACCTGAGGAGGTTTTAACACTTCTGCAAAACACTTATGGCTGGCACTACCACACTGTGTGATGCCATCTCTAAATCAGGCTCAAATTTTTCATACTCATCAGTTGGTCAATGTTTTGAGAAGTCATACTACAGTGAATAAGAAATACTCTGGTATTGAGTTTGTATAACTGTTTGTATCTTCAGGTTCTTTTAAAGCTACTTTCTGATAGGATGCTAACTAGTAAGTTCAGAAAACATCTGATCCATGATACAATTCAAGATTAATAGTCATATGCCCCTTTATGATCAAGGGATGCTTTTTGTTTTGTTTTTTTTAAGTTTCTTGTGAAATGAAACTTGATCTTAGGTTCTCTGTTCCATTATTCTGCTGCATGTTTTTACAAGGTGACACATGGTGCCCCAGTCTGCTGGAGATATATTGAATATCAACTTAATAATGCGTTACTTGGGAAAAATGACCAGATCTTTGACCCAGATTAGGTAGTCTATTAGTTAACTGTTTATACATTTAAAAATTTACCTAGGGCCCTATCCAGCTAGCTCAGTTGGTTGGACCATTGTCCTGATATGCCAATGTTGTGGGTTCAATCCCTGGTCAGGGCACATACAAGAAAAAAACAATGGGTGCCCACATATGTGGGACAGCAAAGCAATCTCTCTCGAAACACCAATATTATTTTTCTTAAAAATTATCTTAAAATTTAGTGGATTAAGACAAAACACATCTGATAGTTTCTGTGAATCAGGAATCTGGAAATAGTTTAGGTGTGCCCTCTAGTTCAATATCTTTTACAAGGCTGATCCAGGTGCTGTTCAGGACTATGGTCTTATCTGAAGGCTTGAATGGGGTTGGGGAGGGAAATCTGCTTTCAAGCTTGCTCATGTAGCTGTTGGTAAGATTCAGTTCCTTAAAGGCTTTTGGACTGAGGGTCTAAGTTCCTTTCAGAATGTTGGCCAAAGGTCTCTGTTAGTTCCTTGACACATGGATCTTTTCAATGAACAGCTTGCAATATTGCATCTGGCTTTATCAGAGTGAGCAGGTGAGTAAGGAAGAAGAAAATCAGACTCTTTTCTTTAAACTTAATCATGGAAGTCCTATTCTATCAATTTTGCCATTTGGTGTACTAAAAGCAAGTCACTGGATCCAGTCCACATTGAAGGGGATGAGATTAAAAGGACTTAAACAGGAGGCAAGAATCACGGGGAGTCATTTTAGAGGCTGTCTAGCATAGGCGATGAAGCATTTTGGTCTTCCGATGAATGGAATAAAGGCATCCCAATATGGTATCATTCAAGTAAGCACCAGAGACGTTGTATCTCCTTCGCAGTCAGGGGAGACATAGGCTGTTTTCACTTTGGAATGCATAACTCAGACTAGTCTTATACAAGATTTGTTGTGAGGTATTTCCCCTGTGCACAGCCATCTATATATTTTTGGAAAGTCTGTAGGACCTTATGACTTGTTACCTAGTTCTATCAAAATTTTGGTATTAACACAATAAACCTGTCTGATGTCTTCGTAGGCTCCAAGAGATCAAGGTTTCTACAGGTTAAATGGTGGCAGTAATAAAATACTATAACCTTATTGGTAGAGTGTTCCTGCTACAGGTACCATAGCTTGACATTGGGTGGCCTCTATCTATGGGACAGAAGAAAAATGTCTTTGCTAGGTCAATAATTGTGAATCAAGTACCAAGGCCACACGTGGAGCAATAATCACAATTAAAGTTATTCAATGCTTAAATTAAAGATAATAAAAATCATTATCTTGGACCCATCAGTCTTCCCTTCAGGTCAAATTGGAAAATTTATCTTTGCTGATGAAGAAAGGAGAAAAGGTAAAGCACTTTTGGAAGATTCCAGAATACTTCTTTGACAAGGGGGAAGTCTCTACTGGATTTTAGTAGTGTACAAGAATAAGGCAGTGGATAGGCAAAATATATTTACAGCACAGGATTCATAAAATTCATGTACTTTAAAATTTCTTCCTCTGCATTTGACCTTTCGGTGCCAGCTAACCTTGGTCATTACTGGTTCAGGTGTTTGCAGTCAGTCTAGCGCAGAACTGGTTGCTGAACTAGCCCACAGAATATATAGCAGATGAGTCATCACACACACTAAATGCAATATATTCCATTTGATCGAAATTTCTGTTTTCTTTTTCTTCTAGATTAAGCACTGTCAAATTGTCTGCAGAACTTTTGTAATATAGGAGAAAAACATGCATTTTCTTATGAATTATTATTTACTTGTGCCAAGAAAGGTCAATATAAGATTGCCAGGTGATGCCATGCAAAGGTTTTAATAGGTTCGCTTCAACTAGCACCGCCGAATAACAAACCACTTCGAAGCTTTGTCACCTAAAACCATCACTTTATTATACATACAGTTTCTGCAGGTTAAAAATTTGCAGATGTCATACTGAGAACAGAGTACCTGTTTCATGATCTCTGAAGTCTCAGCAGGGCTGACTTTAGAGGTTACCAGTGTTTTAACATCTGGGAGCTGGAATCGAGAGCTTGGGCTAAGCTCAAGTGGAATCCTTCCACTTGGGCTAGTTTGGGCTTCCTTGTGATAGGTAGCTGGGTTTCAAAGGCAAGTGTCTCAAGAGAGAGGAAGTGGAAGCTACAACTTTTCCTAAAGCTGGGCCTTAAAACTACTATAGAATAACTTCTATAATATGCAGGTCAATTATTCTCAGGGTCCAGTTTTGATGGGAGGAGATATGGACATCATGTGTCAATAGTAGGAATGTCAAGGAATTTTGGGATCATATTTTAAAACCGTTACCAGAGGAATGTAGTTCTTCAACATTTCTGGTTCATCTCTAATTGCCACTTTATTTTTAAGGATTCAAATCTTTCCTTATAAATGACAATGTTTATATTAGAATCCTAGAGAAGTTAATTTCTAGAATTTTAACTTGATGGATGTAGTGAGCAAATGGTTTATTTAGCTGTGTAGGATAAATCCTGAGTTTGCTTCATCTTGAGCTGAGGATTTTTAGATGAGACTTTATCAATCTCTTTAAGTTATCTTCCAGGCTGCAAAGAATCTGACTAATTTTATTTTCTACTTCTCAGGGTGCCTCATGACCCAGAATCAAACTTAAAATAAAACTAGACTCTGAAATGCAGAATCAAAATAAGAAAGAGCAGATTATACCTGTTTAGAGAGAATTGCAGGGACTTCTTAATCCATATCATACAAATCTAAGAAAAATACTTGCAGTTGTTCTAAACACCTCCATGTCTTTTTGAGCTTCCCTCTTTGTCCCTACAGTCACATGTGAATGCAAGTGATAATGTAGTTGACTAGTACCTAATTTAAGCACTAATGTGCCTGGCACCAACATCTGGCACCAACATCTTTTTGAGATTTGTTTAACTAAAATCCACAGAAATTGATGCTGCCTGATTTGGGTGTGAGAGGATTTATGCAATCTCATTGGAGGAGCCCATGAAGTCAAAGGTATGATATGTCAGGATCTTGGGCATCTCTGAAATGATCAGCATGGAGGATATGTATGTTTCTTTCTCTGAGGAGGCTGATATTCCGCTGACTCAGCTACAGACACATTCAATGGTCAAAATTCTTAAAATCACTAGTTGTGTGTGGTTATAACGATTACCCAGGGCATATTTTTCCCCTCAGGGAAATTTTCTTTTGCTCCCTTATTCTACACATGAAAAAGTCTCTCCCATAGTCATAAAACAGTTTTGCTTCTATAAGTAGGCAAACTTCTACTTGGAGTTCAAAGATCAGAATCATATGGTAGGCCCGGGTTCCCTTAAGGAAAGTGGAAGGCTGCCAGGCTCTCAGATCAGCTCTGCCACTATCATATTTCTGCCAAGTTCAGACTTGGTCTGAATCCAGAGGCTCCTTCTCTCACTGGAAGGTTTTGGTGTGATTCTTTGATTTAATTTTCATCAGCTGCTCCTCAGCATGCAGATTTTTCCAGCCTCTGCTGGATCACTCGCGTTACAATTTATATGTAAGAGTTGGCATTCTTTGTGAACAATATAAAGGGATTAGTTGGGATAAGAAGTTCAGACAAATTAATTGCTGGGTCTTGATGAGGCTTCCTGTTTGTTTTACTCTCCGTGGGTGTTGCAGCAGGTGCCCACTCTGTATCTGGCATGGTTCCCAGGTCAGACATCCTACTCAGCCCTGTATCTTCCGTGTTCCATCATTCTAAGGACAGCCAGAGACAAATGCTGCTTTGTCTCCTGATAGACGAATGTAACATTGGAATTATTGTTCAGATTCTTAGTTTGGGGTCTGTGGTATATTCTTTCTATACCCTTTTTCAAGTAAAAGTTACTCGATAAAAGTGAAATGATTTTTAGTGGGGTTATATTATTCTCTTGATCATCTTTAGGTCATTCTCAAGCTCAGTATAATTGGTTTCATTATTATTATTATTGTTATTATTATTATTACTATTTTATTCTTTATTCTGGGTATTTCTTTAGCAATATCAGCAGTTCATTTTTTATGCCTTTGTTCACCGTTCACCATGTCCTCATCATAGTTTCATGAATTTTTGTAGTCCATTTTATTGTTTCTATTGTAATAATTAAAAACATTATTAAATGGTTAGTTAACCAACTGCCTATTATTATGTTGCATAATTTTATTACCTAGTTTCCCACAATTTCTTTAAATCAACATGTTAAGATTATAAAGTAGTCTATAAATTGTATTTCTATTTTGTTACCCGTATTTTTGTTTGTTTTAAAAGAGATCCTTTTCTTCTGTCTTTTGTCAGATTGGTTCCTTGTTTGTTACAAAATGTTTTATCAGACCAATCACTAGTATCTTTTATTTTCTGTTAAGGTTTCTTTGAGAAAAAATTCCTTTCCATGACTGGTATTTTCTTCCCAAATAGGCTGTACTGATTTTTGTTTAATCCCTTGTTTTCCAAAATGCTCTTGGAATCTTTCTCTCTATTGTTAAAGTGAATAATTTGTAAAAAAAAAAAAGCAAAATACCGGCTTGTTGATATGTCAGTCTTTGTGGAGTAAAGTGAGATGGATTGGTGGAAGAAGGAAGTTCAATGCTAAGCTCTACTCAAGAAAGAATTCATTCCTTTTTTAAAAGAAGATTTTATTTATTCATTTTTAGATAGAGGGGAAAATGAGAAGAGAGGGAGAAAAACATCAGTGTGTGGTTGCCTCTCAAGCGTCCTGTACTGGGGACCTGGCCTGCAACCCAAGCATGTGCCCTGAATGGGAATTGAACTGGTGACACCTTGGTTTGCAGCCCACTCAATCCACTTAGCTACACCAGCCAAGGCAAGAATTCATTTTTGACATATTTTCTTTTCTCCTATATATCATTCTTCTACAAAATTTATGTACTTGATTTCTGTTTGCCTCGCCTTCAATGTCCTGGCATTAGCTGTGGTTACATCCTTTTTAATTCTTATACTCCTGTCCATGACAGCTAAGGGGAACCCTACAGTACCAGGGAGAAGCACTTGTGCACCTGTTGTCCCATTGGAGTGATCTCACTTGTCTATTGGCTTTTTGGAGCAGCTGATTTCATTTTTATTTGACCCAAAGCAGGTCAAAAATCATCAATGTTACATCCTCCTCATTTCTTCCATGATCCTCCCTCTTCCTTGCGTGCTTCAGACCTCCCAGATTCTGAAGTCTTTCTGGGCTCCTCTTTGGACCACTTCTTGCAACATCACAGTGGTTTTTTGTTTTCTCTCCTATGAGAAAAGCAAAGTTTTCTTTTGAGATTAATTATCAGGCTTTTTCTTCTAAGATGGCCTCATATATGTTGTATTCAATACCAATTCTTTGACCTTGATTGTACGCTGACAGCCCCATTTCCTAGTTCTTTGTTTGTTATGCATTTTCCCTTTTGCGCATGTTCCTTTGTTGATCTCAGGCAGCATCTATGATAGTGATTATGATAGTGATGGGGGTGATAATGTTCAAGTGTCTATCTCTTACAGAGATTTTCTATCTTTTGTTTTCATTGTCTTCTGACATAATAGCTAATTCTCACAGGAAGAAAAGACACTCAGAGTTTGTAAGTTTGCTTCAGGCCATCACGTTAGAGCAGGCAACCAGATCTAATCTTCATAATTTGTAGCCAACATTCCCCTTAAGCCTTAGTCAGTCTTTGGAACAAGCCCACATGTTCAGAGATTTATTCCAAAACCCACAATCTTATGTCCCATTTCCCCTAGCTATATCTTTTAGGAGCAAGCAACCACACCAAAGTGTTACTAAAAGAAGCATTTGGTTTTATAGAAGATAGTTAAGTTTTAAATGACAAATGAAGTAGATCTTGAACTATTTAAAAAGTGCTAAAGAAATGCCAGTATGTTTAAACTGACCAAACCCAGAAAATCTATGTATTGTAACATGCACTTGGATTTTCAGCACAAATGGTTTAAATGCCATAAAAAAAAAAATAGTGAGAGGCCAGTCCGATTTCCATCCTGTGGGAATCTGTGTCTGCAGTCTCTCTAGCTCATGCTCTTTGCCTATTTTGGTAAGGTCTCAATGTTCTCCAATTATCTCACTCTCATTCTGTAGAACCAGATCTTGTTTGAGATACGACATCGACAAATACGTTCTTAAGATAAAAACTGAATTAACTATCTGTCTACCTCAATTTACCTAAATGAGTTCAATTTTAGTAAATCAACGCATGTTTACCGAGTATTTTAATGTTTGAGGGACTTTCTTAGATGTTTTGAAAATCAAGTTTATACTATCATATTGGTGTGTGAGGGCTGCCTTAATAAAGCACCGCAGACTGGGAGCCCTGGCTGGTGTGGCTCAGTGGGTTGAGTGCTGGCCTGCAAACCAAAGGGTCACCGGTTTGGTTCCCAGTCGGGGTGTATGATTGAGTTGCAGTCCAGGTCATCAGTAGGGAGCATATGAGAGGCAACCACACATTAATATTTTAAAGAAAAATGGAAAAAATGTACCATACACTGGGAGATAAACAACAAATTTTTTTTCCCACAGTCCCAGAAGCTAGAAGTTTGAGATCAAGATGTTGTTAGGGTTTGTTTCTTGTGAGGGTCCCTGAGCAGAGGATCCATTTCAGTCCTCTTGCTTTGCCTGTGGATAGCCATCTTCTCCCTGTATCTTCACATCGACTTCCTTCTGTTTGTGCTCGGGTCCGAACTTCTTCTTCTCATAGGAATGCTAGTCATATTAGATTAGGACCTACTTAATGTGACTTCATTTAACTTTAATCACCTCCGTAAAGACCGTCTCCACATGCAGTTATATTCTGAGGTACAGGGGTTAGGACTTCAACATCTAAGATTTGAAGAGGATACAGTTCATCTCATACCACCTACTATTTATTGTATACATAAAAGAAAGTTCAATATTTTGGTTAAGAGAAAAGAGTGTGGTTTTTATTTACTAATATGTGGATCAGGGATTCAACTCTACCTCCTAGCTGGGTTACTCGGAGTAAGTTTTTCCTTGCATCAATGTTCACATCTGTAAAGTCACAATAGTTTTTATTTCATAGGCTTGTTTTGTAGATTAATGAACTCATTTATGTAAAGGCTTACAAAGCACATAACTCAGAGTACATATTCAATGTTTCAGGTATTTTTTATAGTTAAATAAAGGGCAGGAGATATGGATATAGCATGTGACATATAACCATCATTAAGATTAAATCGGGCAAACACCTGATAGAGTGCTGATTACATTAGATTACTATTGAAATTTATTTTGATAAAAATAACCTTTTAAAAAAGATATCAACATTTTACCCAAGGTCATTCTAATCAGTTGTTAGTGAAAAGTATTCAAACTCATTAAACAGGTTCTGGTTCCAGATATAATAGAGTGTGCACTTCGTCTCTTCTACCGACAAAGGGATAAAACAAGCACGTGAAAGCTATTTAAGGACTCTGCAAAGTAATTTGCAATAGTAGGCAGTGTGGGGAAGGAAAACAGAATTTGAAGTATTACCATAGTGGTGGTGATTTTATCTTTCTTCCACTGTGATATTCACCTGTCTGGACTTAAAGTTGCCCAAATCTGGAATGCGTATTGGTGCAGGCAGAGAGCACACCAGAAGATGCCTTTAACTTCTATTTGAGGAGCAGAAAGGGGGGCTTCTAATATTCAGAAACACTGGGAGAAATTCTTATATATTTCTCTCTCTCTCTCTCTCTCTTTTCTAATCTCTCTCATCACCGCCCCCAGATAACTTACTTGCAGGGAAGATGAGGACTTAAGGTCATCAGTGCAGGCAAGGGAGCAAGTGAACAGTTTCCCGTTTGAGAAGCTGTTGTCCCCAGAAGGTGGGGTAAACCACTATTGCTCTCTCTGTCCCCACCGTTGGGCCTCAGAGGTGGGGCACTTACAGAAAATACGTGACAGAGCAGCGTTAATAAAGCCACAGCATTCTGGCTGAAGGACCAAAAGGACAGCCCCAGGGAACTGGAAAGTACCAGGGTGATCCCAGGCAGGGCTGAAGTCAGAAAATGACTTCATAAAGTTGTGTAGGAACTCATAAGCTTACTCTTGACCTGAATGTGCGTATTTCATGTTGTGCAATATACCAAATGTTTGAAAACAAAATGAAGAGCTAGACCACTCCTCCCAGACTGGCCTTTGGCATGTCTGAATAGTAAAGGCAATGGGAATGGAACTGATATTGAAACCAACAATAAACAGAATACTGGTTGGAACTTGTTGCTTGAACCCAACAGTGTCACTTACCTGACGAAATAAATGTATCAATGTTACATATTGTTTAAAAAAGACATAGAGACTCATGAAAGAATACTCACAATGTCAAAGTTGCAACCCCAATTTACTCAGTATATAAAGAATTAAGAAAATCTCAACTTGCAGGAGAAAAGGCACTCAGCAGATGCCAAGGCCAGGAGGATGCACAGGTTGGAATAATACGATAGAGAATCTGAAGCAGCTGTTATAAAATGCTTCAACAAGCAGTCACAGACACTATTGAAATTGATAAAAAAGAAAAAAGATATCAGCCAAGCGGACTATGTGAAGAAAATACAAAAGTAAATGTTAGAACAGAGCAAAACAATAATAACAGAAGCAAACCTTCGTAGGCTAGATAAGGTGGTTTTAAGTTGGAGCCAATAGATGACTTCTTGGTTGTGAGGAAGAGGCTGTGGAACCCTTGAAACTCAATTTTGTGTATAGCAAGTGGATATTTTTCCAAAAAGGGGTGCGTTGTTAAAAATACTGATGCCTCATCCATAAGTTCATGGGTTATGACTTAGTGGTTGATGCAGACACTGGCCTGCAGTGTCCACGTCATTATGGATGAATTAAAACATACACACAGACTACCGAGTCCGGTGGAGGAAATAGGACGACAGCATGGCTTTTCTCTCTAGAAGAGCAAAAGCCATGGCCTCCCCCATGACAGGCCTTTATTCTAATCATATCTCCTTACATTCCAAGACAGTTATTCCTCACTACCCTGGTTACAACAAAGGAGCCAATGCCACTCATTACATCACAGAAGAAGGACATTAGCAAATAAATAGGCAGAAGTGGTTGAGCCAGTCACATTGGCCCCTGCAAGGCTCAGCATGGATTTTAGGAAATTACAGTAAGCATTTGCAGGGTGAGGGAATTTTTAGCAAAGAGCAAACCTCAAGTAGCTTAGGTATATTGCAAATCTGATTACCCACGAAAGAACCTATCTGTGGGTGTGGGTTCTGTGCATCTCCGAGTGGGAGCTGGGCCCACGCCGCACAGAAAGGTCTGCCACAAGTGGTTTATAAATATTAATTTAAAAAGTCTTTAAAATTTTTTAAAAGACCATCCTCATGAACAGCCAAGGGTGAGAATCATTGTGTGAACAAGTCAGCTTTCGGATGAGCAGACTAAGGCCCAATGTGATTTCTCTGCTGCCTAGGCTGTGAATGCTGTTTACTACCAGTTGTTCTCTGAATATTCCAGTATGATGTCCCCAGTATTAATCTAATTCTTAAAGGTCTTTCATGCCACCTTTCTACCTTATTTCATTTCACAGAAAGATCTCTTTTGTTTGTACACTTATTTCTTAGGGAGGTTTTCCATCAGCTCTGTTTTTCACTGCAATTTTGGTGCTGAGATGGGGTATGCGGGCCACTTGCATTGGTCTGAAATTCAGGATGATGTCAGAAGTTTAAGTAATGGAGACAAACAGCATTTGGAAGCACTATTTTTAAAGTCAAAATTAATTCAAAGAGATCCATGATAAACAAAATATCAAAAGCCATTAGCTCTTAGGTGATGCCATATTAAAATTTGAGTGAAAAATGGTAACATTTATCTTATCTTCATTTGGAATTTTGATATTGCTTGTCATAGATTTTTTGCATTAGTTGAATATATTAAGTCTTATAAATAAGTGATACATTGAAATATTGTTTGCCTTGATTGCTAAGTTTTTTGCTGACTTGGAATTTGTGCTTGGAAAGAGTGCTTTGCTAGATTTACCCTGGTCCCCAACCTGAGTGCCTCATATGTTAAACAGGGTCTTGTGAGATAAATAAGATGCTCCTGGCCATTATAAAAAACATTAAATCATTGGGAAGTGGTAGCATGGACAGAATGATTAATGTCAAGGTGGGAAAAGAGGGTATTCAAATTTAATGCTTTATTATAAAAATGGATACAAATTTTTCATTATTGACTGGCACCAGAATTTTTTTTTTATGAGGGATCAAACTTTATGTAATATAAGTTTTAATAAACTGGTTAAAGTTAAATTAACATTGGGCATCTGCATTATTAAGAACCATGATAATTTAAAAAATAGGATTAAGCAGGTTGTTTGATCAGCAAAAAAGGAATAGAGGAAGAAATACCTGAGAAAGGAGCAAAAGCAGAAATACTGGGGAAATAGGAAAAAATTGCTAACAACTAATTTATTTATATTTTAAATATAAATATTTCCATCTTTCTAAGCCTTTCAGTGAAGTCCCTATAAATATGTATGTGAGTGGGATTTATTTTATTTTTGTGTTATACGAGTTAAAGAAAGTGACACATTTTCTGTTAGCAATAACAATAGCAAGAAAATGAGAGAATTCTTAAATTGAACTATTTTGGCAAAAGTAGCTCAGAGCCAGGGAAGCACATGGAAATTTAAGCTCGGTTATCATTCTCAGGAATGTTATGGAAGGTGTTGAACTTTCCAATGTTTGGTTGAATCCATCTTCCCAGGACCATAAGGCTCCTTAGGACCACAGCTGATAAGCGGATGACACCTTAGCACAGCTGTTCAGCATAACTGGGTGGCTCCCATACTTCATTGGTTTCTAACCGTGTAGACACTGGGGTTTCTTGTGAGTGATTATGCAATGTTTCTTCTCCAGCTGGTAATCTCATTACCTCTCTTCTGCTGTTAAAAAAAACTTATCAAAATTGTACATAAGACAGATAATAAGTGGGCAGCATGTCCTTTCAATGTCATATGAGGCAAAAGCTACCTAAGGATTGTCTAGGGTAACGTACTTTCTTCAGCTCACTGCTTGTTCTTCAAAATTCCTGGATTTAGTCATGTTACATTTAAGTTGTGGGTTTTTTGATAGAAATAAAAAAATATTTGATTGGCGGAAAAGGATAACTTCGAAGTTCGCAGTTCATTGTCCTGGAGGACATTACTTGGTTTTCTATCTAACCTAGATTTCTTTTGTAAATTCCCACTAAATACCTAGTTCATCCAAAGCCTTTAAATTGGTATTACTGACTTACTGATTCCCCCATTAGTTAATGTGCTGAATAAAGTCTCTGACGTATGTTCACTTTACAAAAAACAAAACAAAACAAAAACAAAAATCCTCAGGGGATAAGCTCAATATCAGAATGGAGATGAGGTAGGGAAGAGGTGGTAAACCTAAAGATGGATCAGTAAAAATAATCCAATCTGAAAAATGAAGGAAAAATGTTTTTAAAAAACCCAATAAATGAATGACCTATGGGAATATACCAGAAGATCTAACTTATGTGTCATTGGAGGTTTAGAAGTAAAAGGAAAATCAGTGAAATCAGAAAAAAAATACTTGAAAAAATGGCAAAAAATTTACCAAATTTGGATAAAACATAAATCTTTACATTGAGTAATCTCAATGTATCACACACAGGTTAAAAACAAAATTGATGAGCAAGTGACATCATGATAAAAGTTTCAAAAATCAAAGAGAAGGAAAAAATTTGGAAAGCAACTAAAGAGAAATAATGTACTATCAATAGGGGGAATATGACTTGGATATTTCTCAATAAGAAATATGGAAGAGATTTCTCAATGAAACCACTGAGGACAAGAAGAAGTAGCTTGATATTTGTAAGGTGGTAGAACAAAACTACTGTCAACCAAAACTCTATCCATTGAAAATATTCTTCAAAAATACAAATGATACAAAGACTTTTCAAATGAAAGAAACTTAGAGAATGTGAGCCCAGTGGGCATTTTTTAAATACCTTCTGTGACAGCATGGATGGACCTGGAGAACATTATGCTACGTGAGACAAACTAGTTAGAGAAAGACAAATACCACATGATTTCACTCATATGTGGAATCTAATGAACAAACTGAATTAACAAGGAAACAAGAGCAGACTAATAGGTATAGAGCAGGCTGATAGCTTGGGGTGGGGCACTTTGCAGTTTGGAGGGACTGAGCAAAAAAGAAAAAGGACTCATGGACGTGGACAACAGTGTGGTGATTGCAGGGGGGAAGGAGGTAGGAGGAGGTGGAAAAGGGTATAAGGGGTTAATAATGGAAAAAATACAATAAAAATAAACTTGTAAAAATTTTTACTGAAGACTTTTTTTTTGAGAGAGAGGTGGAAGAAGAGTGAAAGAGAGGGAGAGAAACATCAGTATGTGATTGCCTTTTACAAGCCCCCAACTGGGGACCCAGCCTGCAACCCATGTGCCCCGACTGGGAATTGAACCAGTGACCCTTTGGTTTGCAGACCAGCATTCAATCCACTGAGCAACATTAGCCAGGGTTTAAAGACTGTTCTTTCGGCAGAAAATAAATACCAGGAGAAAAAAAAAAAACATTAAAATGTCAGGATGGTGAAAGAACAAGAAAAATTATATTGATATAAATAAAATAAACTCTCCATCTCTTCTTGAGTTTTTTAAAAATACATTTGAGAGTTAAAGCAAAAAAAATTATAAAATCAATTGATGGATTTTTAGTGCATTTAGATATAATACATAAGAAAAGAACATTAAGAGGGAGGGAATAGGACCTAGTTGGTGGTAAGATTTCCACATTTCATTTGAAATGTAAGATAAAGTCCAATAAGTAAACTGTTAAAAGTTACGCAGTAAGTTGTAATGCTTAAGGCAGCGATTCAAAGCACTATAAAAATTAGAGTCGATGATACAATTGATAAAATAAATATTCTCAAAATTCATAAAGAAAGCATAAATAAAAACCATATAAATAGAAAGAAACAGAATAAATAAATAGGAAAGATATAAAATGGTAAACTTAAACCCAAACTTAATAACGAGTGCATTAAATATCATTGGTCAAACACTCCAAATCAAACAACAAAAACAAAAACAGAGCGGATGAACTGATATGATTCACCCATGTATAGTAATTCTAAAAAGAACCTTACTTCAAAAGTAATGATAAATGGATTAAAAATAAAAGTATAGAAAAAGATATATTGAATTATGCTAAATGAAATAAGCCAGGAGGTGAATGACAAATACCATATGACTTCACCTAAAAGTAGAACCTAATCAACAAAACAAATAAGCCAGCAAAAATATGACCACAGACATTTAAATAAAGAGCAAACTGACAGTAACGGGGGAGAGGGGAGAAGGATAATGTGGGAATGAAGGGGAAGGGTAGTCAGGGAACATGTCTAAAGGACTCATGGACACAGACAACTGGGGGGGGAGGACTGAATGTGGGAGGTGGGGATGGGTAGGGCAGGGGAGAGTAATGGGAAAAAACGGGGACAACTGTAATTGAGCAACAATAAGAAAACAAAACCAACAAAAAAGTTAAAATGGTTAGATTTGACACCAATAA
This sequence comes from Anoura caudifer, assembly GCA_004027475.1. Classification (NCBI taxonomy): domain Eukaryota; kingdom Metazoa; phylum Chordata; class Mammalia; order Chiroptera; family Phyllostomidae; genus Anoura; species Anoura caudifer. The sequence goes on from PVKU01006695.1 coordinate 90,158, forward strand.
AAATAGACTTAAGAACAAATAATTACCAGAATTAAACTGGGCATAATAATGAAAGGATAAATTCACAAAAGAGGCAGACAAAATCTTAAAGATGTATGTACCTAACATGAAAAGTTTCAAAATATAAAGCAAAAACTGAGAGACTTTAAAGGAGAAATAGACAAATTCTTGGTTATAGTTGGTATCTTTAAAACTACTCTTTCAGTGATATTGAGACATGAAATCAGCAGCGATATAGCAGAACTGAACCGTAACATTAACCAACTGGATCCAATTGACATTTATAGACATTAATATAAACTATATTCTAGGTGATATTACAAATGTATTTAAAATATTTGAAATCATTCATGATCATAGTATAATTAAACTAGAAATCAGCAAGAGGGAAAAAAGGACACTCCCTAAACATTTGGAATTTAAACAACATTTCTATAAAATATTCAAGTCAAGGAGATAGTCTTAAGGAAAATTCCTGAATATTTTAGATAAAGTGACAAAATAATATATCAAAATTTGTGGGATGCAGCTGAAACAGTGTTGAAGAAAACTATATCATCTAATACTAATATTAGAAAAGGTTACTTGCCTTTCACTGACTGGCTTATCTCACTGAGCATAATTACCTCGAGACCCATTCATGTTATTGCAGATGGCAGGGTTTGCTTCTTTTTTAAGACTACATAACATTAACTATCATATAAATATAAATAATATTAAATATGAGTATTTAGTACTTATTTAAATAAATGTACCAATTAATATTTGATAAATTTAATATTTAATGTTAACTACTATTAAATACTAAAAATATTTAAAATAATTTTTTCATTCATCCAACTATGAGCGCTTCACTTATTTCCATGTCTTGGCCATTGTGAATTATGCTCCAGTGAACATGGAGGTGCAGATTCCCCTTTGAGATACAAATTCCATGTTCTTCATATGTGTACCTAGGAGTAGGATGCTGGATACATGGTAGCACATGGTAAATTTATGTTTAATTTTTTGAGGGTGGAGAAAATGGAAAGAAGTTGTTTAAAGAGTATAAATGTTCAGATATAAACAAGTTCTGGAGATATAACATACAGAGTGTAGGCTATAGTTAATAGTATTATATTACATATTTAGAAGTTGCTAAAAATGTAGATCTTAACTATTCCCACCACATACACACGCAAATGGTAACTATGTCGGGTCATAAATGTGTTAATCAACCTTATTGTGGCAATCATCTTATGCTATGTAAGCATCATATTATCTCACTGTCCACCTTAAATCTGCACAATATTTAAGTCAATTATACCTCAAGAAAGCTGGGGAAAAGGAGAAAAGAATATAGATTACAAAACAATAATTAAAACTTTTACCTTAAGAGGCTATAAAGAGAAGAGAAATAAACTAAAGCAAGCAAAAGGAAGAAAATAATAAATATAAAAACATAATTTGAAAAACAAAATAGAATAACCCTAGAGAAAAGTCATTAAAATTAAAAGCTGCTTCTTTGAAGAGATAAAATTAAGCCTCTTGGAAGACTGTAAAAAAAAAAACACAAAAAGAAGATATAAATTGCTTATATTAAGATTGAAAAAGAAGATGATACTATGGACTCAAACAATAAAAAAATAAGTGATTATCACAAAAATATCTTCACACATAAGTTTAAAATGAACCAATTTCTCAAAATTGCAAACTACTGAAGCTCACCCAACATAAAAGAGATATTCTGAAGAGTCATGAAACTGGCAGAAACATTAAAAAGTAGATACAAACTTTTCAAAAAAAAAAAAAAAGAAAGAAAAAGAAAATCTCCAGGCCTAGTGAGTTTCACTCAAATCTCTACTACGCACTTCATGTAGTAATAATACTAATTCTCCACAATCACTTCAAGCAAATAGAAAAGAAATGGATACTTCCCAAATTACTTTACAAAGCTAGCATTACCCTATGTTAAAACCAGGCAAAGACTGTAAAACTTGTGAAGTTGAGATATATGTTTATGTTTCTATAGTTAGAACTTTCTGTGCAAATATTCCTATATATTGGGATGATGGGTTAAAAATAATCATTGCATAATTCATTTACAACCGTGGGAATTCATGTAGTTATTATTTTTAAGTGAAAAATTATAATCTGCCTCTACATTAAAATATCTCATGTGTACATTTATGATAAAATTTATAAAGATGACTACTAAAATTCCAAAACAGAGGAAAAGAGTGCTTAGGTGGATCTCTGAATGTCATTTAATTGTGTCAGACCACAAATAACACACGTCTCTTCTGCTCACTATTTTCTGGCTGGAAGAAGTAACCTGGCCCTAATTAAACACAATAAGAACCATGAAATACAATTTTATCATGTATCTGAAAAGGGAAGATTACAGAATTCTTTGCTAACTACAGTTTTTATCAAAGCATTTTTTAAAAAGGCTCAATGACAATGAGTCAAATTAATTACTATCAATTCAAACAAATGAATATTCAAAAAAATCTGAAACGATATTTTTTTGAAAAAATATGCTTTTCACCTCATACTCTAAAGTACCCCATGAGGTCAATATCACTTCTACCTGATTAAAACATATAATTGATTTGAGTGGCCCAGTTCTCACAATGATGCAGTACTCAACTGGGAATCATTTTTGCCTCCATCAACTCCAACTCCCCACTTCACAGACATTGTGACAACATCTAGTGACATTTTTTAATTTTTACAAGTGGAGAGTAGGGCTACTAACATCTATCTCGAGTAGGATTAGGGGCAAGTGATGTTAAACATCTTACAACCACAAGACAGCTCCCAGTTCCCATAAATAATTATCCAGTCTAATGCGTAAATGGTGCTGAAGTTGAGAAATGGTGGTATAAGGTTAGAAGTAAATAAATGGTTTATTTATTTGTTCATGAAAATATTTATGTATCTAACATATGAATGTAAATAAAATATATTAACCTTTATGCACTACAATTTACATTCAAGGCCGGAACATAAAAACATATATGAACCCAGATTTGTGTGATGTCTGATGTGCTCAAGAAAACTTTGTTGACCTCACAAGCTAGGTAGGATGCAGAATATATTAGATGATTCCTGAGCACCATATACTTTCTTTTTACAGCGTGCACTACAAAGGTAGTGAGACAGTCTGCCATGGAAGCCACTCCCCCCATAAGGATCATTATGACAATTTGACAATAAAAAATCCTGTATAACACCACTGTTCCAGGAAACCACTGTCCTCAGGAATCCATCTGCCCCTAATTTTCAGCAATCCTTCCTCCTTTCATGAGCTGTGCATTCAAGCACAAATGTGCCTGAAAGCCAATTAGAACATTTTATCCAGTTCACAAATTCCACCTTACTAGAATATTTGCCAATCAGAGCCTGTCTAAGAATGTCAGCTTTTTATCCTCCTTTCTAATACCATCAACCCCATGATAAAATGAAAGTGATTACAGATGGGATCAAGCCCCTTCCACAAGTTTATGAATAAACAAACTTTGTTCATGTTTGCCTTGAGCTTAATTTTGTCTTTGACAGCAGTTATATCACTAACAGTGAAATTATTCATTTATTTCCAGTTACCCTTGGAAGTTAAAAGTGTCTGTATTGTTCATAACTGTGCCTATTTCTTTCCAGAGAATATGTTACCCTAAGTGTTTTCTCTTGTGCCCACCACCCAAAATCAAATCGTCTTCCATCACCATATATTTGACCCCTTTTAATCTTTCCTAACCCCTCCACACCCTTCCTTCTGGTGTGCGGAAGGGTTTGGAGGGGTTAGGAAAGATTAAATATAAATACTATGTCTATGTCTATGAGTTCCAGGTTTATATCCCACATATAAGTGAAATCACGTGGTTCTTAGCTTTTTTTGACTTACGTATTTCACTTAGCATAATATTCTCAAAGTTCATCCATGTTGTCACAAATGGCAGTATTTCATCTTTTCTTACGGCTGAGTAGTGTTCCATTGTATATATGTACCACATCTTTATCCAGTTCTCTACTGAAGGACACTTGGTTGTCTCCAAGTCTTTGCAAATGAGAATAATGCTGCAATGAACATAGGGGTGCACATATCTTTGTGAATAAATGTTTCTTAATTGTTTGGATAGATTGATTGCTGGGTCATATGATGACCCTACCATACTGTCTTCATAGCAGCTGTACCAGTTTACATTGCGCCAACTGTAAATGAGTTTTCTTTTTCTTCCAAAGCCTCTTCAGCACTTGTTATCACCTGTTTTATTGATAATAGACATTCTAGGTGTGAGGTAGCATCTCATTGTAATAGGTGGTATCTCATTGTAGTTTTTATTTGCATTTTCCTAATGGCTAGTGAAGTTGAGCATCTTTTGATATATCCGTTGGCCATTTCTTTGTCTTCTTCGGAGACGTGTCTGTTTAAGTTCTCTGCCCATTTTTTAATTAGATTGTTTGTTTAGTGTTGTATTTATCAGTTCTTTATATATTTTGGAATTTATCCCTTTGTCAGAGCTGTGGTTTGCAAATATCACCACCCTTCAGTCGACTGGCTTTTTGTTTGGTTGGTGGTTTCTTCTTCTGAGTAGAGCTTTTTAGTTTGACCCCATCCCATTCATTTATTTTTGCCTTTTCTTCCCTTGCTTTTGGGGTCAAATTTATAAAATGTTCCTTGTGACAAAGGTCTACAAGTTTAATATCTGTGTTTTCTATGTAATTTATTGTTCAGATCTTGTATTTAGGTCTTTGATACATTTTGAATTATTTTTTTTCTACATAAAGACAAACTATAATCTAGTTTCATTCTTTTGCATGTGGTTTTCCAATTTTCTCAGCACAATTTATTGAAGAGGCTTTTTCTTCTCCATAGTGTGTTTCTGGCTCCATGTTCAAAAATTATTTGCCCATATACCCGTTAAATCCATTATTTATTTCTGGGCTCTGGATTCTGTTCCATTTGTCTGTGTGACTGTTATTCTGTCAATACCATGCTGTTTGATTATTATAGCTCTGTGGTATAATTTCAGATCAGGTAGTGTGATACCTCTGGCTTTGTTCTTTTTTCTTAGGATTGCTTTGGCTGTTCCAGAGTCCCTCGTGGTTCCATGTAAACCTGACAATTTTTTGTTATATTTCTTTAAAAATTTACATCAGAATTTTGATAGTTGATCACATTGACTCTGTATATTGCTCTAGGTAATATGAACATTTTAACTATGTTGATTCTTCCAACTCATAAACACAGAATATCTTTCCACTTCATTGTGTGTTTTTCAATCTCTTTTAATAATGTGTTGGAGTTTTCAGTATTAAGAAGTCCTTCACATCCTTTAAGTTTATTTTTAGGTACTTTATTCTTTTGGTTGCAATTTCAAAAGAATTTTTTTTGTTTCTATTTCTGAAATTTCATTGTTAGTGTACAGGAAAGCAATGGGCTTTTTTTGTGCATTGTAGTGTATATTGCAACTTTACAGTATAGGTTTGCTGTTTCTAATAGTTTTTTGGTGGAGTCTTTAGGGTTTTCTACATATAGAATCATGCCACCTGCAAAATGTGATACTTTTATTTCATCATTCCCCATTTGGATGCCTTTTATTTGTTTCTTTTGCTTGATTGCTCTGGCTAGGACTTTCAGAGCTATGTTGGTAAGAGTGGTGAGAGTGTGCATCCTTATCTTCTTCCTAATTTCAGAGGAAAAGCTTTCAGGTTTTTACCATTAAATATTATGTTAGCTGAGGATTTGTCAGATATGGCCTTAATTATGTTGAGGTATTTTCCTTCTATACCCATTTTATTGAGTGTTTTAATCGTAAAAGAATGCTTTATATTATCAAATGTTTTTGTATATCTATTGATAAGATAATATGATTTTTATCTTTTATTTTGTTAATGTGGTATATGACATTGGTCAATTTGCATATGCTGGACTATCCTTGTGCCTTTGGAATGAACTTCACTTGCTCAGAATATATTATTTTTAAATGTATTGTTACATTCAATTTGCTAGGTTATGTTGGCCTAATAAAATGTGTTAGGAAGTATTGCCTCTTCTTGAAATTTTTTGGAAGAGTTTGAGAGTGATAGGTATTAAATCTTTATTGAATAGTTGGTAGAATTCACTAATGAAGCCATAAATGCTTTTAACTAAGCTTTGATATACTTTTTAAACACTGCTTGGAAGAACAAGATATTTCCCCTTTAAGATCATCCAATCTCTTTGATAAGTTTACAGATAATAGGTTTCAAAAAATTTTATCCAGGGAGATCAAGGCTAAATTAAATAAACAGAGGGTTAAAATAATAGGAAAGGTTATGTGAAGAATTTCATTCAGTACCTTAATCTCTTTCAAGTTAACTATAGTGTCCTTTCTTGAAAATTATAGGCACAAAATATGGCTCAAAGAATTTTAAGATTAGGTTAAATAGATTCAAAATATTTTAGGCAGAGCAATATGCAATGACCTATACCAAATGTGTTTTCAATGTTATATTAAATGTGTTTAAACATAAGGAAATATGTACAAAAGAGATAAGGATGGATAGTCAAGAAGATTTGAAATAATAGATAGCTTTACACTTGCCATTTTATGACAGCTGTCAGAGGTTGGAGTTTATAGGGCTGTGTAAAAAAGCTGAAGGGATTAAGGAAAAACAAAACAAAACCTCACAGACACATACAATGTATGGTGATTATCAGAGGGAAAGGGGGTGGAAAGAGAGGTAGGAGCGGGTATAGGGGAAATAATGGTGATAGAAGTAGGCTTGACTTGGTGTGATAAATACACAATACGATATACAAATGATGTATTATACAATTGTACACCTGAAACCTATATAATTTTATTAACCAATGTCACCCCAATAAGTTCAACAAAAAATAAAAATAAACTTGTGATTCTATGTCTGCTTTACAGATCAATGTCAAATTAGAATTTTATATTGTATTACCAAGTAGAGGTATTATCTGAGCCTATAACTGGTATGTGATAACAAATGTTATTGTTTGTCCCATGATTTTTTTTATGCTGTGTTAATCAATAGGACCATTCAAAAGTATTTTGGTTCTTCTAGGAATATGAGACAGTCATACTTTTCTCCTTTCTGAAGGTACTGTATGTATGTGTGTATGTATTTCATTTTATTTTAGTTTTTATGGCTATATGACTTGATTTGCCCAATGAAATGTGACTAGAGACCAGAAGTGTTTTTTTAGGGCACATATATGTAATTCACCGTATCCCTTTCTCCCTGCCTCAGAGGTCACGAAAGCAAACACACGGATGGATTTATTAGTTTGATTCTGTAAGCAGCAGTAATAAAGTCCTTCTGATGACCCATGTTACACATATATTATTAGCAAGAAGTGAAATTTTGTTGGTTAATCCACAGAAATGTGGCATTTTTGGTAACTGCAGCATGCTAAGCTCACCCTGACAGTCACCTCCTCCTACAGCAATCCATTTCTTCACAAGGTAAAATAACCACATAAAAAGTAGCCTTGAGGAAAGAAATGTGTCTTCTGTTTCTTCTAACTGGAAATGATTTTAAAGTGAGAACTCAATGAAATGTAATAGGAAATTAGTAATTGAAGTTAAGTCCCCCTACCACTCAATTAGCAAAGACAGTCCTGCTTAGGAATGGGAGCTTTAGTCGGAGGACTTTAAGGATAACTTCTATGTGATAAATCCTCTTCTAGAATACTCATATTATCAACAAAACAAGCAAGCAAGCAAAATATAAACAGAAACCTTGAATTAAAGATCAAACTGACAATAACCAGAGGGGAGGGGTGAGAGGGGTAATGGCAGAAAATAGTGGAAGGGTCATTAAGGAACATGTATGTATAAAGGACCCATGGACAAAGCCAAAGGGGGAAGGTTCGAAGGTAGGAGGCAGGGATGGGTGGGGCAGGGGGCCGAGGTGGGGTGAAAATGGAGACAACTGTACTTGAGCAGCAATAAAAAAAAAAAAGAAAAGAAAAACAAAATAAAATAATAAGATAAATCAGGAAAAAAATTGTGTCAACACAGATATAGTTTCATTTTTTTTTTTAATGTGGCTCTTGAGGGCTACAGAAAAAAAGTAAAATTCAGGAAAACATTTACAGGTGTCAAATAAGAAAAATAAAAAAAATATAATCAATATGTGACTCTGAAACACATAATCAGATAAAAAATAAACTTTTAATTTTGATCTGGAAAATTATGGTTCAAGTACCTAGGATCATTTATATGCAAAATCAAATAGTAATTGACTAACTAGGTGGATTGAAGTACAGAGAAATCTGTGAGAATTTTATTATACTTCAGATGATATCACACTTGAAGATTCCCTAACTACAAAAGTATGCACCTAACTTTCATCTGTTTTCCTCTGGCCTTTACCAAATGTATGGAGTAGCTTGCTACATCTAAGATGACACAGGAGAACAAAGAGAAACTATTCTGGAACAATTCAGTCCTTCACTATCTATAAGGTAGTGGCCTACAAAACTGAGAGAGGGTCAAGGGAAATGTTGAGAATCAAAAGCCAGTGAGAGAGGTGAAGACTGATTGAAAACAGATGAAGGGATTAGGCAGAGAACATATATGAAGGACCCATGGAGATGGACAATGGTGTGGGGATTGACTATGGAAGTGGGGGTGGGCTGGGTGGAGGGGAATGAAGGGAGAATAATTGGGACAACTGTAATAACATAAACAAAATATATTTTTAAAAAATAAAATTAATGAACCCTTTGCTTGACTGATCAAAGAAAAGGGAAAAGAAAATTATAATAATAGGAATGAAAGGGTAGGCCTGACTGAAGGATTTATAAATATTAAGAACAATAAGAAAATATTATAAAAACAGAGCAATAAATTAACTACCGAGTTGGAATGAACAGATTTGTTTTTGTGAGATACATATTGCCAAAAATAGTTCAA